>JABUQX010042928.1:0-7500 GCA_015478945.1 Trachelipus rathkii
ATTATATATATATATGATAGTTTATATAGTATTATATTATATATATTATAATATTATATATATATATATATATATATATATTAATATATATATGATATATACTAATACATATATATAAATAATATTTAAATATATAATATATAGTATATAATAATATAGTTATTAATAGATAGTAATGATAATATAATAATGATATAAATACATATATTAATATATATTAATTATATATATATATAATATATTATATAAATAATACTATAAATATATATATATATATAATTATTATATACTATATATAATATATATATATATGATAATATTATATATATTTATAAAATATACACACAAGCCTTTTTCGTAAAAAAAAATTTAATGTTCGTACTTCAGCAAAGATTTTGCGAAGCAAAATCTTCGACATAAGTACGACAAAATGGTATAAAAGGTTTCCCCTGCTGTCGTTTGAGCATTCTCTCCATCGCTATCCCAACCCATCTCATACTCAGTGCGGACGTCCACACCAACCTGTCGTCCCTAGAAGAAAGAACTCGCGAATTACAAGAAAACTCAACTTTCAAGGCAAGTGAGGTAAAACTTCAGGAAAGTCCGCAGTAGCAAAATCGATTCATCTCAATTTTCGAACATTTCAAAAAAAATAAATAAATTGGGAAGGGAAGTTAAAGTCTGAAACTGCTAATCGAAACTTTAGAAGAAGAAAAAGAGAGAATCTCAATAAAGGGGAGACTATTGTTATTTATATTATTGAAATAATCATCATTTGTATGTGATTTTTAAATCATATCCACTCAATAGAGGCCTACTTCAAGAAACCAAGTAGAAACAAATCTACATCAGAGAACTTATTTCAATGGCCCCTATATATGGAACTCCCGAATAAAACCCCCGCTCGAAACTCCATCAGGATTCCCAGTAATCTTCTATAAGAGCAACCAACGAAGAATGGAATACCTACACTCTATCTTACTAACTTCTTTATCCTCACCAAGAAAAGTTCGTCTCCAAAAGAAAAAAAAAGAAGAAAAAGAAAAAACTACAATAATGCTAAAAAATCCAAATCTGAACACTCAAAAAAAAGGACCAACGACACTGCTTTAAGAGAACTTATCAAACGACTTCTTTATCATATTAATATTTTGGATTTTGATCTGAAACCCATTTTGAATTCCACTTGAACCTTTAGGCGTCCTCCGAATTCTAAATATCAGTACATCTCCGACTCTTACACTGAGTAATTTTTCATCTGAAAAACCTTAACTGGTAATCCTTCAATTCTCTTTGGAAAAGGAACTTCTTAATTGGTATCGCTTCACCTTACTGTCCTGTGAGGAACCCATAATGCTGGTGACCGTAGACCTTAAATCCTAAAACCAAATCAAACGCAACAAGTCCCTTTCAACGATCTCCAGAGGTTGGTCTCATCAGTCCGAGCTCTCTTCAAACTGAGGTTCGCATCTTGGCCAATATGGATGAATATTCGACGATGACCCCGTATTTCTCACCACATGTCACAATCCACGATTATCGTCAAATGACATTCAGAACAATTGGTCGATAGGTCCTAATATTTTTTAATACCATGATTTCTGCATCAAATGGTGTATATTTGCTTATATCTAACGAAATAGTCCAATATCTGTAATATTGGAATGTACCCTTTAATTGTATAAATTTTGAATTTGTATATAATACCATTTTGTATGTTTGTAAATCTCGTGTATTCAAAATTTTGTAAAGTGTTGCTTAAACCGTCGGATTAATCAGATCTGCCTATATTGCATATATCTTCATTTCAGAAAATATTTCTGCACTCAAACTGTTTGGTAGGTATGCTTCTATCCTACGGATATAATCAAATTTCTATACATAAAAACTTTTTTTATTGTTTTTATATTATATAATTAGTAAGTATTACAACCATGTTTACGTGGGAAGTAATGTAGCATCCCAGAGCAAAATTATTCGTAAAAATTAAAATTTATGTTTGTCTTATGCCAAGATGTCGTTACTTTGGTATTTTCAATTTTCAATTGATTAAAGGTCTTTTCCCCTGTCTTGTTGACACTCTCTCCCATCTCTCTCTCAGCTTCACTCAAACGCCTGGAGAAAAACTGCAAAAGCTGCTGCTCCTGCTGAAGAAGAAAGAATATGCTGACAAGAAAAATCTATTGGCAGCAGGGAAGGTAAACTTCAGGAAAATCCGCAATAGCAGACATCGACTAATCAATTTCAAAAACATTTCAAAAAATAAATTGGTAAGGAGGTAAATGCAGGAAAAGTCTGAAATTGCTAATAAAAACTTTAGAAGAAAAAAAATAGAGAATCTCAATAGAGGGAGACGGTTGCCACGCTAATTTATTGAAAATTCCCATGGTTTTTGATTTTAATCAGTATCCAGACTCACTATAGAGGCCTACTCAAGAACAAAGAAGAATCAAATTTACATCAAAGACTAGTTATAGGCCCTATATACAGTATATATATATAAATATATAGTATAATAATATATATTGATATTATAATATTATTATATATTAATATAGATAATATATATTATATATAATATAATATATATATCTATATATAGATAATATGATAATATATATATTATAATAATATATAATATATATTAATATATATATAATATAACTATATATAATATATATATATATAATATATACTAATATTAATAATAAATATATTTATATATATTATATAATGATAATATAATATTTATTATATAATATATATATATTTATATATATATAATATATAATATTATTAATATATAATAGTTATATAATATATATATTATATATATATATTAATATATTATATATATTATATAAATAATATATATATAATATATATATACATATAATATATATAATATAAGATATATATAAATAATATAAATATATATATATAATAATATATAATATATATATATATATATATATAATAATAAATAAAATATATATAAAATAATAATTATGTATAATATAGTATATATATATATAGATATATCTAATATATTAAACTGGATATGTGAATCCATAGGTGAATTTTTTTCTTTTCGAGAATAAAAGGTAGACTTGTTCCATTACAAGTTAAAACAATCTGTGAAAAATTTTAAAAGATCTAATATAATAAGTAAATCCGTGCCCCGATCGAGGTAAAGTTGAAAACAGTTTAAATATCAAACTTTATTGAAATCAATAAAGATCGAAAAATATCGAAAAGATGTAATAACGGAAAATGTTTCATAATTTTTGATGAGGAGGTTACTAAGTGCAATCGTACACGCTACAATAATAATTAGAAGAATAAACACTTCACCTAATTATTGTTCCTTTTCAGTATATCACGGGTATGGCCTCGGTATGTTTTTCGAATTTTCGATAGTCTTGCTCAACCTTAAATAAAAAAAAACCTTCGATTTGTTTATAAACATATAAAACTATAAGAAATATATAAATAGTGATTGAAAAATTACACAATGATGATTTATAAGTATACTGTTATCTGGAAAACAAATTTTGTTTTTTCTCGTTATTGTAAGTTTGTGTTAAATTCTTCCATTAATTTTACTCCCCTTTTTGTTGTTCCGTTTACCACCGTTAATAAAGCTACAACTTCTCTCTCTTTCATCTAACTTCTTCGATTTTTACAGTCAACCACAATCAAGTTTGTAGACATTTGAAGAAGGAACAAATTTGTAAAAAGATACTCTGCGACCTATCCTCTGCTAAAAAAAGAAGATTTTTACTAGTTAAACTTTCCAACACCTTCTTTGATAAGACGTTTATTTCTTTTTCTTCGACTTGTAAATCATTGTTTCAATAGTTTGTGACGGTAGTAGTGATGTTACGTCCGGACCGCTTACCTCGATCTTAGAGTTGACTAATAGTTTAAAGAGGATTGCACCTTAGAATAGATTATCGTGGTTTTTGTATTTAAAAAAAAAATTAAATAATTAATGTCACTCATAGGAGTTTCAGGGCACCATCCAATATTGAGGATTTTGGGGCCTCATTTAAAAAGAGAAAAAAAAAAAAAAAAAAAGAAAAAAAAAGAAAAAATAAAAATTGAAAGAAAGGAGAAAAAAAGAAAAAGAAAAAAAAAAAAAAAAAAAAAAAACATAAAAAAAAAAAAAAAACAAAAAAAAACAAAACAAATAAAAAAAAAAAACAACCATCCAATATTGAGATTTGGGGCCTCAATTTTAGCCTTCAACCTAAACAATGAGATATAAAGGTCTAATTGTAGACAATTTGATGAAAAGGCAAACCGCAGCTTTTTTTTGATCTCTCGAAACGTCATTTTCGGGTGGTTTTTCTGTGTCTGGTAGTCTTGTCGGTCGTTTTCCATGTTTTTCAGAACTAATTTTGAATTTCTCTATCAAGTTCTTACATTTTTTCGAATGATTCAAACAGTGAACTACACATAGAGGATTATTCGCACAAAATTGTAGAAGTAGTTTTGTTTTGGAAAATTGTGCTCACAATTGAAAAAAAAATGGAAATTTAGAAATACACAGCATTTGCAGATCAACATAGCTAAAGTATGTAATTGGCTGCGTAATAGACTAATCTATATATGATTTTAAGTTTCGATATCATTGCGAAAAAAATTGTAGAATTGCGTTTGAAGTCAAATGTCAAAATTAGCTTCTGTACAAAAGAAAAACCGAAACATTGACTACAAAACACAGGAAAAACACCCGAATGAATGAACGTTTAGAGGTCCAAAAAAAGCTGCGGTGAACTTCGCCCATCAATTGCCTGAACATAAGAATTTAGTCCCATTTTTAGGTGGGGGCTAAAATAAGGCTCCAAAATCCCCAATATCTTATCCTGCCCTTCAGTTGCGTTTATAGTAGAAAACTAGTCTTTCACATAACGTTTTTATTATAAAGCACATATTGGTTCTAGTGATTTCTCATCTTTTGTGTTAATGTAATTGTTTCTGGTTCTAACAAGATAACCTTAAGCAATATGATTGTTTTTCGAGCATCCCGAGAGGATGTTGCTCTGGTTGCCTGGAAGTGAGCCGCGTGGGATGGATCTATACTAGAAAAAGTTATTGATAATCCAAAAAATTCTTTGATAATCGCCACGCGGTTAATATTCTTTAATTTTATTTTGAGCATACTGAAAGATCTCATTTACATCATATTTTAATATTATTCTTACCTCAGTATCCGCACCACACGTCGAATATTGTGCTTGTTATTTTTGTTTCAAGTTTTTTGAAATATTTTAAATAAAGGGATCTCTGGCCCTTTAATGGGTGAAGGTTGTTCTTGTACTACATTACAATTTTATAAGTATGGTGTCGAGAAGCAAAAACATGATATCACGGATTTGTTTTTGTTCGAGAGGATAACATGCTCTTTTGAATCCTTATATTATTTGGCAGCTGTGTCAAAAACAAGCTTAAAGAGTGTTCCGTAATGAGCATTCCTATAAGGATCATACTACAGCCGATGATACCTTACTTGTTTCGATGAAAGTTCCTGGAATCTCCTATATAGTTGTTCTGCGTTAAAAGCTGTTGATATCACTGGGAGTCAATCAAGTGACTTTTTTCCAGGGTTGGCATTAAAAAGCCAACTCATAAAACAAACCCTAGAAAAAAGACCTTAAAAACAAAAAAGACAAGCTGAAAGTGGTTTTAATTTTTTTTTTTAATTTCAGCTATTATTTTCAACGAATTTGAAGCGATATTCTAACAAATTGACTAATATGTCAATCATAGCACCACATCTATGTTGCTTTTAGTTAGGCCTAGAGCATTCTTCAATTTTGCACAGATATTAAATATAATATATGTATTATATATACCTATATATATAATATATATATATTATAATAGTAATATATATATATATGTATAAATATATTATATATATATATATATATATATATATTATATATATATACTATATATAATATATTATATGTATATATATATAGTATATACATATATATACTTAAATTTTTGATTATAGTATATAAATATATAATTATATATATTATAATATATATAAAAAATATATATATATATATATATTTATATTTATATATATATATTATATATATATAAATATTTAATATATCTATTAATATTTTTATATATATAATATATATATATATATATAATATAATAATAAATTATATATAATTAATATATATATAATAGTTACTATATATATATATCTATAATAAACATATAATAATAATATAATTAATATATAACTATAATATATATATATAGTATATTATTTATACTATGATTATATATATATTAGTATAAATATTAGATAATAATATAATATATATATATAATAATCTATATATATATTTGATCATACAAGGTACTGAAAAGGAGCTATAACCTTTTAAAATTCCAAGAAGGCAATGAAGAAAATAAGTAATGTAAATAATTAGTATAAAATTACAAATGAAATGTATTTAAATCTTTTTTGACGTAGAAGCATAAACTAGATCCATTATGTAAAAAGTTAACTACATAAACTTACAATTAATAACAAAAGTAAAAATTCTTTCCACTTGTAGTTATAAAATTACTAGAATATATTTGGAAGTTCCATTATTAATTTAACATAGTAATAGTATTGCAATAAAGTATGAGACTAATTCAATTAGTGACAGGTTGAGTCAGTGAAGAATCGACACCTTTTTAAATTCTTCTTACATAGTAAGCTACGGCTGTCTAACCTCCTCACATATTTACAATACCTTATATTATTTAATGAAGTAGAAAGCTACAATAATCACACATAAGTATCAATAATATAATAGTATTCAGTAGTATATATATACTTAATATAAATATATTATATATATATTATATATACTATATATCATAATATATATATTATATAATAAGATAGTAGTATATATAATTATATAATATATCTATATATATATAATATAGTTATATATAGTATATATATATAATATTTATCTATTAATGATATACTATTATATAGAGAGCTATAAATATATATCTTAAGAATATTATGAATAATATAATGAAGAAAGTTCACACTCCCGGCAGTAGCCATATTACTAGGAGGGAGCTTTTCTAGTTAAATTTCCTACCTCGGATCCGGACTAGGTTATCAACCCGCGCAGTGACAGATGACTTCTCGCTACTGGTTGACAGATTTTAATGATATCTATTACATATTTTTTAAATAATGATATATATATATATATTATATATATAATTAAAGATATTTTTTTTTTTTTTTTTTTTTTTTTTTTTTTTTTTTTTTTTTTTTTTTTTTTTTTTTTTTTTTTTTTTTTTTTTTTTTTTAATCATCTAGAAATACATATATATATAATATATATAATATAATAATATAATATATATAAGATAATTATATAATAGTATATATATATAGTTTAATATATATTAATATAAATAATAAATATATATATATATAAATATATA
>JABUQX010042928.1:12500-21417 GCA_015478945.1 Trachelipus rathkii
TGCTACTTCGTGCTCAGCAAGAGTTAACACTACAGAAACGACTGGATTGTGCACTATTAAAATGTTATGGATAAAATTTATCTTATTTTGGAAAACTTAGGTCCTCTTCCATAAAAAAAGATTAGCAAAATTAAAACGAAAAATATAAGAAATAACCCCTATAATATACGCTTTTAACCATTAAAATAGCTGGCAAGCTCATCCAAACAAATCGGACTGGCGGGGATCGGACCTTGTCTGAATTTACAGTACAAAAGATTGTTTATAAATACTATGGTTTTAAATAATATGTTTAAATACTATACATTATAATAATAAATTTTATAAACAAATAATGTTTAAAAAAAAACCAATAAATAATAAAAAAATAACAAAATACTTAAGAATAATCGGTACGGAAAAATATTATATCGTTATTATAATTATATAAAATATTTATAAATAATATCGTTACCATGAATCCAACTATAGAAAACGTCTTTTCCTAAAAAAACTTTTACCTGGAATATTCAGTATTAAATATATATAATATATCATATATATATTAATATATATATAATAATATATATATATTATATATATATATTATATATATATATATACTATATATATATATATATATATATATTCTATATCCATATTTACTTAACGTATATATATAATATATATATAATATAATATATCATATATATTATATAATATTATATAATATATATATATAGTATATATATTATATATATATATATATATATATAATATATATATATAATATATATATATAATATATTTATATATATATTTATATATAGAGAGAGAGAGAGAGAGAGGATGAGAGAGAGTCACGAGTAAAGTAAAAGTTAACTGGGAGTCGCCATCTGATATATATATATAATATATATATATATATATATATATATATAATATATATATATATAATATATAATTATATATATATAATATTATATATATAGTATATATTATAATTTATATATATTATATATTATATATTATATATAATATATCATAATATATATATATATATATTATATATATATATATATATATATATATATATATATATATATATATATATTAATATATATTATAATATATATATATAGTAATATATATATATATATTTATATATATTATATGTGTGTAATCTGTTCTCTTGTTTCTAATTTAGAGTCTTCGAATATTCTATATACTCTATGACTTAAGTGTCTGCTGTCAATCTACACTAAATAATCTGTTATCTCTTTTTTCAATCTAACTCTACTAATTATATTCTATAGATTTTGAGAAATCTAAAGAAGAAAGATAGACACACATGTCTCTCTACTATCGGGGATTCATTTTCACCATAACTCCCCTCCCTGGCTTTCCTCTTATTTCTCACAATAAAGCTGGTAGTGGTGGAACTTGTCTACTATTCCTCTATCCTGAATGACCTTATTAATTGATGTAGCTCCCTACTCTTATCTTTGATTTTGAAGATTAATCCAACATTTTATGCCTTTTTCTTACCTTCCAGCTCCTTCAAACTTTTTTTTCTATTCTGTGCTGCTTCAATTCAGCCTTCTTCAGAGAGTTCGATCTTTTCAATCTTTCCGCAGAAAGACCCCTCCTTCTGCAAGAAATGTTTGTATTTCGGTGTGTTAACTGATCAGACTTTGTTTAGTATTTCTTTGATTTCTGATCTCTTATCTTCTCCTACCTATTCAAATTTTAGTCTTGTATGTAAGAACGCATAATCGAAGTTATCTCCTCTGGCATGGAGGGGCGTACAATACATATTCTTTCGGCTTTAATTAAAACTAATAAACCTTGGTTTTACTCTCCTTGTTCTTGTGGTTTTCATCACAGGGACAGAGAGAGAGAGAGAGAGAGAGAGAGAGAGAGAGAGAGAGAGAGAGAGAGAGAGAGAGAGAGACGAGAGAGAGAGAGAGAGAGAGAGCAGAGACGAGAAGAGAGAGAGAGAGGCCTTCATTAATTACCGTAGTCTTCATACTCCAGAAACTTATTCTATTTATATTTCATCCAGTAATCTATTCCCCGAAACACTGAAAACTCTTTTCTTCATAGAAAGTGAAATGATCTTCTTTATTTTGCTCCTCTAGTATCTTCCGATGGCATAATGCCATCTTACCTTTCTCAAGCTTTACTTTTCTCTCAAACTTTTGCTTCAAACTCCACTCTTGACAATTCCAGAGTTTTTCTTCTTCTTCACCTTCCTTCAACCATTAATCGACTAACTAAGTTTTGCCTCCATAAATTTGTATTTTTGTTTCTCCAACCTTAAAATGGAAAATTTTCCTCTTCTTTCTGTTCTTTCCCTTCTCTCTCTTCTGTTTCTTCTCTGCTTATCTTTCTCTTCTCTCTCGTTCTTGGTTACTCTTCTCTGCTATCTCTTCTTTCTCTTCTTTCTCTTCCTTTCCTCTCTCTTCTTCTCTCTTCTCTCTTTCTCTTCTTTCTCTTCTTTCTCTTCTCTCTCTTTTCTCTTCTTTTCTCTCCTTTCTCTTCTTTTCTCTTCTTTCTCCTCTCTCTTCTTTCCTCTTTCTTTCTTCTCTTCTCTCTTCTTTCGCTCTTCTTTCTCTTTTTCTCTTCTTTCTCTATCTCTCTCTTTTTTCTCTTCTTTCTCTTCTTTCTCTTTTCTCTTCTTTCTCTTCTTTCTCTTCTTTCTCTCTTTCTCTTCTTTCTCTTCTCTCTCTTTTTTCTCTTCTTTCTCCTCTCTCTTCTTTTTCTTCTTTTTCTTTCTCTTCTTTCTACCTTCTCTCTCTTTCTGTTCTTTCTCTTCTCTCTCTTCTCTCTGATTCTGATGATGACGGCCTGACTGGTGAATATTTTGGTGTAGCTAGAATATCGAAATCATTCGATAGAGCCTGGCACAAAGTTCTGATTTCTTAGATTTTCACTCTTACGGTATCTATCTTTCTTCTCTGTGAAATTCTGATTTTTTTTTTCAGTCATTCTAAAGCGACTGTTGTATAACGGCCCACCGTTCATTCCTTTAAATTCTATTAAATCTTATTATAATCTATTAATCTATAATGCTATTAAATCATATTAATAGTGGTCGCTTCTCAAGTTTCTGTTATATTCCCTTAACTCTCATTAATTACCTCTTTCATCACTGTCGACTCATATCCACCTATTATCCGATTCAATCCACCCTACATTACATCCTTTAGTTTAGAAATCGCACCTACACTCAGCGCAAACAATGTATATTAGGGTAGTGGCTCTTGAAGAAACTTGACTCCTGATCTAGCCTTGATTTTTGATTAAGAGTAAACAGTTGTTTTTAAAGCTCAAAGAACTCAGCATTTTTTATCTATCTTCTCGACATAAATCTTTCCACTCAACTATCACATCTTCGAACACACAACTCAACGTTCCTCTGTTCTTATTTTCAATATCGCTTCCTTTTCTAGTGACCTTAATTTATAAGGATAACATTACTTTCTCTCTCTCTCTCTCTCCTTCTCTCTCTCTCTCATCTCTCTCTCTCTCTTCTCGTCTCCTTCTCCTCTCTCCTCTCTCTCTCTCTCTCTCTCTCTCTCTTCTCTCTCTCTCTCTCTCTTCTCTCTTCTCTCTCTCTCTCTCTCTTGAAGGTGCCTTAGAACTGCTTTCTCATGATAGGGGTGCCTTGCTCTGTATAAGGCTGCCACTGAGCTTGATTGGAGTATGCATCACATAATCGGAGTGGTTCCACAATCAAATTTCTTGATACGCTACAGTCCTATGGACTTCTACGTTCAATTTCCGTACTAATTTTCTACTTTGAAATTTAAGGATTTCCAACCTCATCTACTCTTATACTTTCTCTGACTTTATCCAATCACAATCTAGTAGTAGAAGTGATGATGCATCATTCTAATTGCACTATTAACAATTACAACGGATGCAACTTCTGAACCTCTTAGTAGAGCGTTTCTTCCTTCAACCAAGGTTGTTCTGTTTTCACAATTTCTCTGTCTTTATCAAGTAACAATGTGTAATCTTCATTACTTTCCACTTTCTTTTGGTTTGGAACACACTTCTTTCATCTATTTTCCAAACACCTCTGACTTCAGCATTCCTTAAATTGCCGTATATCTGGTATCTCTGGCTTTGATCTTGGCTCTGGATCCTGGTTCTCCCCCCGATTTGTGGAATTTCGGTGGATATCATCATCATCATCATCAAAATGACCACCAAAAACCATAAATCATCATCATGATCATCAATCATCATCATTCATCATCAAAATCATCATCATCAATCATCATTTACCTCCTTTCCAATAGATGGAACGAGGGCGCAATCATAACATAGGAAACATAAAAAATTCCAGTTGATATAGTCTTGAAGGAAGTGGAAAGGAATGCCCCCTCTCTACCATCGCTCTTCAATACCCTTAAGTATGATCTGTCACAAGTAAGAAAAAATCCCCCTTAGGGTTTCATAACAACAGATGGACCCTCACTGTGTTATCTCGCCAATGTATGGGTTCATCCTTTTGGGCCTATCCCATAACAGCCACCCATTGCAAAAACTTGCATTTAACTCAATTATAAACTTTTTTCTCGAATCGTTCCCACTCAACATTCTTTTCCCTTTAGACATCCTGTTCAATTCTTTAATTCCACTTTTTCTTCAGTCTCTCAGCTAGCCATTTCAAATGCATACTCAACTCCCCATACATTTCGTTTTATCCCACCGACTAATCATCCATTCTTCCAAATTACCAAACCATCTTAATATACACTCTCGTTTAATCTTTCTTATTTAACGCCCTTCTTACACCAGCACAACTCCCAGCACGGTTCATTACTCCATCTTATCATATTCTTTCTCACACCTAACGTCCCCCCAAGATTTGTCTACATTGACAGATTTGTTACTTTAGATCTATACCGCTTATCCGCCCCATAGTAATTCTTACTACTATATCCTTGATACGTCGGTAACAACATTACCCATCATGTAAAACTCCCAGCGCAACTCCAAGAACACTAGTTTCCTTTGTATTCACCGAAGGATTTTAATTGCATTATAGCCCCCTTTCCTACAAATTCACAAATTTTCCTTCAACACTCTTCATCATCCGTTCCCCTTTCATCCAATTCAAAATAACTAAATTTTTTAAATTTCAGCATAATGTTCCAGATTCGCAAACCAATTCAACTATTAATTTTACAAAGCGGTTATTCCTTCACCTTCACTACATATCTAGCATACATCTTTATTCTCCATTTATTCGAACCTCCCCTTTCAAACAAACCTCTGCCAAATTTCGCCATCTACCTAATCCTCTCAAACTTTCTTCTTCAGACTTCACCACACAAAACCAATTCACCTCCGTATAAAGGCAGGGTACCCTCTTCACTCTCTTTCCATTCTCCATGTTTTAGCATCTTCCCTGCCACCCCTACCTCAATTCTTTATCACTTCATCTATCTAGATATTAGTAGTCTAGGGGATTAACGCGATCTCTGTCCTAACTCCATAATTAATATTTAAAACCATCACTTTCGACACCATTTATTCTTACACGCGCTTCTCTATTATCGTCATACATACTTGATTCCCATCAGAAGCTCTTACCTCCACATATATTATCACTAAACCTGCCATAGAGCTTCTCTAATTTATCCTGTTAATGACACCTATTGAAAAAGGCCAATAAAACCTAAAAATCAATTAATTCTTTCTCAAACATTTAATATGAAGTTTGATCTACACATCTTTTACCACTTCTGAATGTGCCTTTGTTTTTTTTTTTTTCAGTCATCCCTGTCAGTCAACTCGACGGCCTCTTTCAACCAAATGCAGCATACATATCCTGTAATCTTCATAACTTCCTCATTAGTTACCTACACTGTCTTCTAATCTTCCTTACCCTTTATCTAAGTTACAGCTATTACTGCTCTCATCCAACCTCTGGAAGCTATTCCTCCATAAACGATCTTGTTGCATCAACTTCCATTTACACTTCAATCAAAACTCCGCCCTCCATTCTGATATTTCACTAGTACTTCTATCTATTTTCTGCGGATTTACCGATTCTTCATACTTTCCAACTCTACTACCTATTACCTCCTTTCTGCTAATTACTTCCCCAAAATCCCTATTTCTATCACCCTATTCAACCTAAACACATTCACTATCACCTCCTTCTTACTGCAATGTCATCCAAATTTTCGAAGTGTTCCCTGCACATTCTTCTCACAGTCCATTTCATCAGTCACGAACGTACCATCCTATCATATTCTGTGAAGATTCACCCTCACTTCTCATTCTAAACGTTTCGGCCGTTCTTTCTCAAGGTCTTCCTATTTCCCTTGTAAAAGCCCCAATTCATTCCTTCCTTCCAAACTGTTCTTTATTCATTTTTTTACTCTATTTTATCTTCTACGTATGCAACTTTTCGCCTTCACTTTTCTTTCTTATATAATTTTCTTACTCATTTTTCTGAGCCCCATCATGGTTTTTGCACATTACCACCCATCATTTTTACCTTTTAACTGCTGCAATCACCTCTTCATCTACACTCGTTACTTGACATTCCTACATCCACTTTAGCAAATCTATATACGTCCTCTTTTACTACTATAAAGGGGTTCTTTTATTTGGCGTCCCAATGATTTGTTTCAGCTTCATCTTGTTACATTCAACTGACTTATTTTGAAAGTGCTCTAACATATTTTCTGTAACTCTTACTTCACTTACCTTCATACTCTTAATTCTTCTTCCCACTTCCTTCCTTATCTCTTGCTCTCCATCCATGATCCACTAACTTGATTCTTACAAAAGCAGCAACGAATAATCTAACATTCACATATCCAACCCACTCACTGGATTAGCGTCCCATCACATACTTTGAACATCTTCGCAAATTCAACATCAATCATACTTTTCACTTTCGATACCATCTCTACCTACCCAACTCTCGTTACTTATGAGCTCTCTTGTGCCCGAGGGATGTATTATTCGCATAAATAAATTACCCTCCTACCATTCTCATTATCTCCCTCAACCATTAAGGCACCTGTTATACTATCCGTTTTTCGATCGCCTATCCTAACATTTAAGTCGACCAACACAGTTAATCTGAAGCCCCAATTCACCTCGTCCCAAACATCATCCAGATTATACCAGAAAGTCACACTCTCCTCAACATCATCCTCAGAATGATCATATGCTACAAACATACATACCTTGACCTTTTCAAATTTAAATTTAACAATTAGATTTTAGTGTCTAGCACAAGCACAATCACCGAGCTATGTCCAAGGTTACTCACGCATGAATCGGAGTTCCTCTCTTCAACCTTTTTATTCATCCTCCCATTCCAGCACCAAACACACATTTCACCTCACCATTCGTTTTCACCATATCCTTAATTCATGATTTGTTTCAGGCACAGGAAGCAAATCAAATTTACTCTTTCCAAAAACACATCACCACTCTCCTCTTCTCATCATTTATTCTCTAACATTTCATAAACAAGACGATTCCAAGCAATTTTACAGGAAGATACAAGGCTCTTACGGCAGTTGCGATCACGGTAACGAGGAATGTAAGAATTCTATAAGAACTAAATAAGTGGATAGCGGGTTCCCAGCCCAAAGTACATTATCCATTAATCGCCTCCTATTGACACAACATTATACACTACGGGAATTCTTTCTTCCCCACACACATTTTATATTTTTAAAAAAAGGTGTGGTGTTCAAAATATAAAGCTAATTTTTATGTTTGTAATGTATACACAGAGTCTATTTCCCTTAAAAAAACAGTGCGAGATATATGAAAAGGGCTACGAATCATTGATAACTGGAGTGGTCATGTGGATGGACCATACCTAAATTCCCAATGAAAGGTAATATATATTATATATCATATATATATATCTATATATATATATATATTATATATATATATATATATATAATATATTTATATATATATATATAAATGATGTCTTTTAAACTCAAACTAAAATGAAACCATGAAGGATGGAACTGACTGCATGGAAGCGATGGTGAAAAAAGCGAACTGGT
Source organism: Trachelipus rathkii (assembly GCA_015478945.1). Taxonomy (NCBI): domain Eukaryota; kingdom Metazoa; phylum Arthropoda; class Malacostraca; order Isopoda; family Trachelipodidae; genus Trachelipus; species Trachelipus rathkii. The sequence goes on from JABUQX010042928.1 coordinate 20,549, forward strand.
GGAATGTAAGTTGATTAGAAACTAGGAATAGAAGTGTACCCAGAAATGAACCCTGAGGAACACTACTATTGGTTATTTCAAAGGAATGGCGATGGTTACCAACAGCAATATTCACATCTTAAAACGTCAGAATAAGGCAGGGAGAGGGCACATGGGTAATGTAAATTCTGAAGAAAATAGTTAGAAATCAAAGTTTGTTGCCAGAACTTTATGAAAATTTTCGGTATATCTGCAACACAGCAAAATAATTCATCTAACATACCGATGAGTAAAGATCAAGAATCTGAGAGCAGGGGAAGGAAGATTACCGAATTTTAACCTTAATTGTTCGGAATCCATGGGCTATCTGAGTAAAGATTAGATTGTAGATTTGAAATTTTGTGTTGAGGATAGATCGATTTAGAAACTCAGAAAAAACAGAGATTAAGGAGATTAAACAATAGTTGAAGAACTGAGAGGGATTCACTTTTTTTTAAGAAGCTGATGAGCACATGCATCTAGCAGAAACGAAAACGTCTGGAGAAGTAAATCGGCAGAGTCGAAAGGTGGAACATAAAAGTTTTAAGAACCAACAGGAGAATACCATCAGAAATATACGTCTTCTTTGTATTAAGCTTATAAGTTATCAGAAATATAAATTTTAAATGTATTACAACAATAAGCGTAATGAATTGAGAGAGTGAGAAGTGGTGTATATGTATGTTAAGGAATCCTATAAGGTGTATTTAAAAGTAAAGGATTGTGGTGAAAGAACTCACCTTTTTATTGAAAGGCAAGAATCATGTAGTATCCCGTCAGATAGGATCAAAAGGAGAAAAGGGGATAGAAGCTCAAGGGACAAGAGGAGGAAATTGAGGACACAAGCCAGT
>JABUQX010042929.1:0-28876 GCA_015478945.1 Trachelipus rathkii
AGATGCGGATTTTGTTGAAACGTACAATCGAAGCAGTCTGTTAGCTTTATTTAGCCACCTGCATGGCTTAAGGCACCCGGCTGTGCAGTTTTCAAATACCGCATATTATTATGATCTGGATTTTGTACCCCTTGCTGAATTAATAAACAGATTTTTAGTAAATACAGCTGTTCAGAACTTAGATCTTTCGTAACTGTTTCAGGAACATCAACTACAGAGCCTGGAATTGGTTGAAAAATTAATGATGGGTTTGGTCTGAGAATCAAATGAGAGCAGTTTGGTTATAGGTCCTTCATGTGACGATTGGCCAGTTGTCTTCCCATCAACAAAACTAAATAACTTCCTGAGTGGCAGTTCATTAAAATGCAACATGCATATGAGCCATTGAAGTGGTCTTTTTAAATGTAACTCCAACAGTGTGATTATTCCATTCTTGTTACCCGTATTCACAGGAGTTCCATCGCAAATCACTGCTCTTAAAGTCTCTGCAGATCTTGTTCGTTCAATAAACCCAGAATTTCATTTAATACATCTCGAGATCTTCCTGGTTTAGGATAACGTGATCGATAGTAACATGCATCTGGAAATGACACTAGCACTTAATGTTCTTCTCTAACTTTTCTACGCACACCTCCAGTATCGACATTTCATCTATTTTTCCATCGAAACCAATGCAGACCATACCTCTGTGTTGTGTTGCAGCAAATGCTCCTCTGACTGTTTGTCTCTCCAGTATTTTCTTTGGCGTTGTAACTTACTTGGATCAACAACGTTTTTTGGTGACAGAAGTCCGAGGTCCTTGAGGGCAGCATTAACTATAAGACATGCATCTCTATTGCTCACATTTGTTCTCTCTAATGCTTTACACAACTCAGGATACTGGTTTTATTTTGAGGGTGACAATCTTCCATTTCTTCTGATTCTAAGGAAAATTATTCTTCTTGCACATCACTCTCACTGCCTGATAATTCAACTGAACCTTACACATTTTTTGCGTATCTTTGGTGTCTCATCTTACTTTCAAATGTCAACCGTTTCCTTTTCCTTTCCTGAAGGTTTCAAGTTTTTCTCTGTTTCTTTCTGTCCACCTTCCTATTCATCATTGCGTCTTGAAGTGTTTTATCAAGCAAAATTGCCATTCCAATTACAGGGATTTTCTTTTCATTGGGACATTGACATTTATTACGTTCAACCTATACCAATATGAACACACTTGCACGCGCTAAAGTCGAAGAGACGAGAAAATTTTATTTTATCTTGATTTGTTAGAGAAGATTGTTTATTTCTTGAATATTTCATCCAAATCATTGACATTCACTATTAGTCTCTTCACTTCCACTATAACACTTTCAAATTTTGTTGGGATGCCTGCTTTATTGTATATGCCTTTAACATCTGTTGCCACTAATTTTGCTAGATGAGTAACACTGGCATCTTTGTTGACTACTTGAGGAACTTGTAGGCTCTAAAAACATCCTTAGCCAGTGGTAGCTGATTTTCGAAGTGGTTGTGGATAACCGAATATTGCATGCCTGTCTTTATGCCTTGTTGCACATGCCATGATACGTTTTGCAATAATAGTAATAAACACTGCACCCACAGGACTTATCTCAAACGTCTAATAGTGTGGATCTGAAATGAGACAGAAATAGCTCTCAATTAGTATTAAAACCAAATTTTGAAGAAACAAAGCATATAAAATTCATAACTTAAAAATAGTAAAACGATGTCAAAACCCTTTTAAAAAAACTAAAGTTATGGGCCCCCTAGACATTGAGTAAAGCAAAATGATTTTTGTCCCAACAGGGGAAGCCAAGGAGAACAAATTTAAATTCGATTTTAACTACCTTTCCTACAGCATATGATATACTATTAAATATAAGATATATAATATATAATATATATATATATATATAATATATATATAAATAATATATATATAATATATATATTATATATATAAAGATTACTAATCGCCACACGGAACGGAGATCGATATATATATATATAATTATATATATTATATATTATTATTATATAATTTATATATATAGTGTATATATTATATTATATATAATATATATATATATATATACTATATATAATATATATATATAATATAATATATATTAATATATATATATTATATACTTATATATAAGTATATATATATAATATATATATATTATATATATATAATATATCTACTATATGATAATATATATTATATAATATAATATATATATTATAATATATAAGTTATTTTTCCCCAATTTCAGATAACCCTAACAACTGCTCATTGTTTAAGATTGCAAATAAATCTGTTAACATTTACAAACATACATTTCGCAGTTTGTAAAAAAAAAAACATCGTACATCCCTTAAACTTTGTTATTTATTTATTTTGTTTTATGTAGTTTTAATTATTTTGATTTTCATAACTGAAATCTGCCCCTGATTAAAAAATTTATTCAATTAATGTAGCTATCGTTGGTTTTTAACTATGTGCGTCGCCTACTCTGAGGCTAATATAATATATTATATTATATATATATAATATTATATTATGTATATATATATATATATATATGATATATATATATATTATATATATATATATTAGATTATAATATATAGAAATATCGATATATCGAATATCGATATTTTTCTGGCGATAATATCGAAGGCGATATGATATTTTTTAAAATATCGATATATCGATTTATCGGTATTTTTTAGATATCGGGCATCCCTAGTTTTTACACACTCTAAAGCAGTAAATCAGTAAATCAAACCACCCACCCCACCCTCACCAACCCCATCTATGTTCGATCTATTGATCTATTGATTCAAGTCATATTTTCCATAACATAACACCAAACTTTAATTTATTTTTGTTTTATTTGTTTAAATCATTTTTGTTTTTACTAAATTTTTTATTCTTTTCATGTTTATAACTTAAAAAACTTGTACTTTTACATACCCTAAATCAGTAAATCAGTAAATCAAACCACCCTCCTCTCCCATCCACCTACCATGATCTATTGATTCAAGTCACACTTTGAGTATCATTTCGGATAAACATAACTTAAAAAATAAGTTCTTTATACACTGGTCATCGAATATTTGCTAACGTAACAAAGTTTTCATATTAATAAAGTCAACATAGCATCACCTGAACTAAGAATATAATGTACAACAACAAACCTAACACACCTTAAGCACGAATAAATAGCTAACATTTACAAAGCTCCATACTAAACAACAGTAAAGTAACAAACATAGCATGCAAAAACGTAACCTTTTCACACCTTGTCCCGCATTTCTCTAGCGCAACAAACCATTTTTACATTAACATAGTAATATTTAACCCTTTCATTCCCAAATTTTGTTTAAATTGAAATTCCTATTTCAATTTAAACAATGAAGTCCAAATATATGCTTTTTGAAAGAAAATTTACTTATGATAGAAAATAATTAATAGTTAAAATTAAATAAAACCTATGGGAAAAAATAGCGAAAAAGTGCTCATCAGACGATAAAAAGACAACCACCCGTCTTTCATCAGGCCCAGAAGTCAACTGAGGGCTTTATTTTTACTTTTTAAGGCATATTCAGCATTGATTGCTCTTTCTTGAGTCAGTTGATGCAAAAATGGTCCTTATGCTAAAAGGTAATAAGGTCTAAAATTCTAAATCAAGTAATGTATAAAAAATTCAATAGTGGGAAAGAAAGGGTTAACAAAAATTTACCATAACCTTACCTAACTATCATAATACCTAACGGATAAATACAAACATAGTAAAGTTTTACCCTCTGTAAAGCTAAATTATGAACATAACATACTTAAAACACAGCAGCCAGATGAATAAACAGCTATCATTAAATCATTAACAACTTAACCAATAAAGCGAACATAAGAGAGAAGTAAAACAAGCTTTCATTTTATATAGCATATAATTTTCATTAAAAAGAGCGCTATTTAAATACATAAAAATATATAAATACATAAAAACATATAAGTTTATTTTAAATATATTAATTCATCTAATCAGCGGACATAGGATTCAACATAAATTCATAAATTTAAATACATAAAAATATATAAATACATAAAAACATATAAGTTTATTTTAAATATATTAATTCATCTAATCAGCGGACATAGGATTCAACATAAATTGAGCAAATTCTATATATCTCTCCAGGGATTCAATTCACTTTGAAAAGATGTAAGTATAAATGCGTTCTGCAGCACTAAACCATTTCTGCATATTTTGGTTTTAACAGCACTCATTCTCTCATGCAAGAGAGAAGTAAACTCATAATGTCGGATAGTTATTAGCGCACTTCTGTAAGTCCCATTATACGGGAAACCGCATGTTTCAGTGTAAACATCGTAGATTACACCATGTGATATATGCATGTATTAGTCCTCAAGTATGTCAACATCGCTAAGACTATGTAATTCGTTTCTTTTTAATCATATGCTTAATATTTCAGAGTCAACTGTGGAAACCTATATGCTACGTCAGAAGGCTCGAGCCACAGGCTTCCATACAGAATAAAATGAAACACAAAAAAACAAAAAAAAAAAAAAAAAAAAAAACAATAAAAAAAAACAAACAACCAATAAATAACTATAATAAAATAATAAAATGAAAAAAAAATCACAAAGAAGAAACGAACAAAACACAAGAAAAAGCAACATAATTAAAAAAAATATTTAAATATAAAAAAAATGAAAAAAAAACAAAAGTAAAAAAAAAACAAAAAAAAAAAAAAAAAAAAAAATAAACAAAAACAAATTTACTTTTAAGTGAGTGAGAATTATAAAAAAAATACAAAAAAAAAAAAAAAAAAAATAAGCAACCACAATAATAAAAGAACTAAAATCAAACACAAAAAACAATACAAAGATAGAAAAAAAAAAAAACAAAATGAAAAACAGACTGGACAAAAACACACTAATCAAACAATACACCATAAATAGAAAAAAAAAAAAAAAAACAAAAAAATAAAAGAAAAAAACTTCAAAAAAAAAAATAAAAAAAAAAATACAATCAACATAAAATCTATCCATCATGTCTTTATTACAGACAAAATAAGGGTATATTTTGCACTCCGGCTGGAATACAAGCAATGTATCGGGCTCCATTCGGGTTTTACGAATAAATATAAAGACACATCGTTCGAATAACCAAAGACTCGTAAGATATAAAACAACGGTAGAGATGCGGGGAATGTCATCATACCAGCACAGCGAAAAATGTATCACCTACTGAATGAAAATCGAGGTATAGCAAGTCCTCAAAGTAATGAGTTCTTCTTGCAATCAATCAGAAAAAAGAAACAAGAATATGGACGAACGTACAAAACCATATCAGCTCAAAAGAGCATATATATAATCTCACTAGACAACAACAACGATAACAATAAACATGTTTACTTATGGTTAATATGTATACCAAAGCGAGACCTATACAGACCAAATTGATGTGAACGATCTTTACAAAAAAAAGGTAGTAATAATAATAATAATAATAATAATAATAATAATAATAATAATAATAATAATAATAATAATAATAATAATAATAATAATAATAATAATAATAATAATAATAATAATAATAATAATAATATAATTAAAATAATAGGACAGCATATATATATATATATATATTATATATATATATATATAATATATATATATATAATATATATATATATATATATAATATATATAGATATATATTAATATATAACTATATATATATACCATATATATATATATATAATCTATATATAATAATATTATATATATATAATATATATCTCAATGTTCATCACATACATATAGTTTTTTACGATGACTTAAGATCTAAAAACGCTAAATCTTTACACAAAAACCAGTCATTTTCATCGTTATACCTAAGATATTTTTTCACTTCATCGATACCATCACGGAGTACATATGTAAGAAGTTCACGTTCAGACACTAAAGTTTGTTTACTAGATAGATCAGCTTGGTAAATAGATTCTAGCCACTGTTCCCCAAGCTGGTGAATAAATTTATGTACATCATCTATAGAATTTAAGAAACGTTCAATGATATTCTCAGAATCATCAACCAGCGTTTTCTTGAATGCGTAATATTCCTCATACGACATGTAATGTGCAACAGTTACATAATTAGACAGCATTTCCGATTTCTTCGTTTGCATTATTACCCTCCTACGAACCTCCGACATATTTTATCTGTTTTAATCCAAAAATATAGATTCTACGAGCCGAGGTTCAAATACGCCTGTTTCATTACACATCTCCCATACTCGAACTTCCAATCTGTGAAGTTATATACTTAGAAAAAGAGAGAGTAAGGTGGTTGCCTCGTGGGACACCCTCCTCGTTAATAATCGTTTTCGCGTGAGTCTAAAACTTCGTAGAACTTAGAGTGCTCCTTGTCCCATTCTAAAAACGTAGAGGAGTTTGAACACATATTAGGAGTAGAATAGTCGACCAATAAATAAATGTTGAGCTAAGTATACAGAGTATTATACAGGTGAAAAATGCAGACGCGTGGGTTTCTTAAATAAAAAAAGAAAAAATAAAGATGAAACCTCACACCTTTGGGACCATATTACCATACTGTATAATGTCTTGTATAGAGGTATATCTGTTAAGACGTAACATGATTCACACTGAATGAAAATAGAACACTTTTTAAGCAGAACACAACTCCCTAAAGCTTTCAAAGCCACCAACGATTATGCTAAAATAAGTCTCGAGAGAAAAGATAATATAAAATTAAGGATACAAACACAAGCCTAACAGGCAGGTTAAACCTGTTTGCATTTGCACGTTCACTTTTAGGCTTTACGCCCCATTCGTTTTTATGTTTGTATTTGTATTTCATGTTTCATTCAATGCCATCACACTGGTAAACTAATAAAGGGTTATTGAAACTAAGAACATAACATACCTAACTTACGAATAAACAGTTTTCATTAACAAAGTTCTTTGCTCATCAACGGTAAGTAACTAGCATCAATCCATAAAACTATACCTCTACTTTCGAAACATACGCAATACCTTCCGATTCGTTGGCTTACACGAATAGACTATCATTAGGTACCTTCATGTATAACAAAAGCTTGTGAATGGCTTTCATATTCAACATAATCTCAATCTTTACGATTACATAACCGAACAATTTTCAGTTACGAGCCCCACTACATGGACATCACCCCCAGAGAGATGCATGAAAACCCATCTCGGGGTACCCGCAAAGGTTACATAAGGGTACAGCCCAATGGGCTGTAACCTTATGTAACCGCTTACACCTCCCTTCAGGGTACCCCGAGATGGGTCTTGATGCATCTTCGGGGTGATCTCCGTGTAGTTGGGACTCATCGTTGAAAATTGTTCGGTTATGTATAGTAAAGATTGAGATTATGTTGCTGAGTGAGCGGATTCGTGAAAGCTTTTGTATAAACATGAAAGCAACCTTAATGATAAACCTACCGTGTAAGCCTAATGATTCGAAAGTATTGTGTAATGTTTCGAAAGGGAGGATAGGTTAAGTTGTAGCGTTTATCGTTGACTGTATGATCGATAGTTATTTTATATGTTTGACACGAGGGATGAATTTTGCTATTGTCCCCGTTATCATAGTTCCAAAATTGATGTTTATATGATATCAAGACACTTTGAGAATGTAGTATCAATCATAGATCAAGATGCGGGTATCTTTGATAGTTTAGGCTTTGTTAAAGAGTTTTGTTAGATAATACTGCTTTAGCTGCGGTTGTTATATGTTTGAAAAGCAGGGATAGGTTGAGTTTTGCTGTGTAATGAGGGGTAGGTTGAGAACTTATTCATAGCTCCAAATGTTAATGTCTTATGTGTAGTTCCAAATGTTATAAATATATGTAGGTTTCTCCATGTAAGTGTTAGATTTGTTTAGGTTTGTTAATACTGCTACGTTTGGTTTTAAATTTAATACTATGACAATGTGAAAATTAACACTGATTTGTTTAGAAAATGATAAGTTTGTAAAGATATTACTGTGTTAACTTGTTGATGTGTGTTAGACTGGGCTTAGGTTAGTTTGTTGACAGTAATGTTAGGTTTCACCTGAGAATTGCTTAATATTCTAAGTTTATTCATTAGTTCCAAATGACGCTATATTTGATTGTGAGTGCGTTTGATAAGGTAGTATCATCATAGTTCAAGATAGGATCTTTGATAGATTGGTCACTTTAGATAATACGCTTTAGCTGTTGCTAATATGTTGGAAAAGTAGGGATACATTGAGTTTGTACGTCCTGTTTAGCTACTTATCTTTGATAAGTAGGGAACTTTGTGAATGTTAGCAGATTATTCATACGTGAGGTATGTTAGGTTTGTCGTTGTATATTAAATCTTAGTTCAGGTTATGATGTGTAGCTTTATGCTGTGAAAAACTTGTTAACTTATTCATATATTCGCTGGTCTGCTATGATAATTAGGTACGGTTATGATAAATGTATTTGTTAAATATTACTATTTAAGGTAAAAATAACAATGATATGTTACAGATTTGTTTGAAAAAGTGTGAATATAAGAGTACTTTCTGTGTAAGTAATGTTTAGTTACTTTACTGTTGTTAAGCAAAGAACTTCTTTGTTTATGTTGGCTGTTTATTCGTTAACGTAAGGTGTGTTAGGTTATGTCGTTGTACATTATATTCTTAGTTCAGGTTATGATATGTTAGCTTTATTAATGTTAAAACTTTGTTACGATAGCATATATTTTTAGGTCAGTATATAAAGACTTATTTTATGTTATGTTTATCCAAAATGATACTCGAAATATGACTTTGAATCAAATAGATCAATAGATCATGGAAGTGGGGTGCCAGAGGGAGTGGAGGGGCTTCGTATTGATTACTGATTTTATTGATTTTACTGCTTTAAAATCAGTAAACTATTTACACTTACCTATGATATTTTATTCACAGAACTTATTTTTTTGTTATGTTTGGATAAAACTTGTTATTTTTATGTATGTTGGAATATAACTTTGTTATGTTTGCAATTTTTCGTTGGGTATTATGATAGTTATGTAAGGTTATTAATTATATGTTAAATATTATATATTAATGTAAAAAACTTTGTTACGAGAGCATTTATTCGTTGGGGAGTATGATAATTAGACAGTTATGCAATTACTGTGTTAGTACTTACTGTTGTTAAGTGTGAACTGTGTTTAATGTAAAGTTTATCAGGGCGTTAATGTCCTTTGGTAAAAAATTTATGGCAAGAAAAATAGTTATGTGTCGTTGATATATTATATACTTATGTTCGAAGGTTATGTTAAAACTTTGTTACGTTGGTAGTACCTATAAAGAACCTTTTTTATGCCCATATCGTGTGATCCGAAATATACTCAATGTGACCCTGAATCAATAGCATCAATAGATCAATGAAACCGAACAATTTTTCAAATTAGCTGGCAGGAAACCTTAAGTCAAGAATCTGAGAGAGGCCGAAAAGCTTGAAGTTCGGATTCCGGATCCGGGGATCTACGGGTGAGGGGTAGTGGGGAAATTGTTCTTCGATGAAAAATATTTTTTGGATGGGTATTGTGGAATATAAATTTATTGTCAAGAAGACGTGGCTGAACACATGTGTTCATTGAATTAATTTATAGCTTGTAGGAACATTAGTTGGATCCGAGCCTTATTCTACTCTGTGCGGTGTTGAATTTTTTCGGAAAATATTTTTTTTGGGAAAAATTTATTGTCAGAAAACGTGCGAACAATTTTCAAATAGTGCAGAACAACCTTAGTCGGATCTGGAAAACCACGAAGCTGAGTTTCGGAATTCCCAAAAGGTAATCCGGACTCCTGTATTAGCAATCAATTTTTCTTCTATAGCATAAATATATGTTATTTTAGTATGTTTGTAAATATATATTTCTAAAGAAGACGTGCTGAGAAATAGTAATACACAATTAGTGTTTTTAGAAAATTCATTTATGTCAGTATTCCTGAGGATACTCGAACCCGAAGTCGTATCCGAGCCGGATTCGTAGCCCGGATCTACTGTGTCTGGATATAGAATTATTTTGTTCAGGGAAATATTTTTTTGCGTTTATATAGTTAATATGTGTCATATTATGCAGAAACTATTCGTTACGTCCGAACCAGAGTTTTCAAAGAGGATATCAGATAACTGACATTAGTCGAAATCCGGAGCGTAAGCTTGAGTTAGTCGAAGCCGGAGCCGGATCCGGAATACCCTGGGTATGAATTCGTTCAGAAATATGTTTTTTGATGTGATTGAATATATAAAATTATATTCTCAAGAAGACGATTTGCCTCGTAACAAATGTTTCAAATTAAATAGATCTTAAGCATATTGACTATATATTTGATGATCGATCGGAAACCAAAAACGAGTTGTATCCTTGTTATGCCCTTTATCCGGAACCGTTAGCGAATCCTGGGTTAAGAATATTTTCGTGAAAATTTAGTTGAAAAAACTGTGTATTGCAGAAAGACGTAGGTATAATTAGACAAGGTTATGATAAATTTTGTTAAATTTACATGTTAATGTAAAATAACATTGTTATGTAGAGATATGCTTGACAATAGTGGGAATGAGTTAAACGTTTTTGCCTGAAACACTAATATTTGTTAGTTTTCGAGCAAATTAGTGTTGACTGCAATTGTAAACCATAGTATGGAAGACTTCGTTGTTAAATCGCACGTTAGCAAGCCGATTAGCCGAAATAAGTGATCGTATAGGCCCGAACTGTTAAGGCGGAAGCCAGAAGCCGAAGCCGAAGTCAGAGCCGGATCCGATTCTGTGTTAGGTTTGTCGCTGGAGTTATTTTGAAGTGTTTCTTCATATATGTCTAAAATATTTAGACCAGGGAGCAAAGAACTTATTTTATGTTATCTTTATCCAAAATTAATGCTGTGGAAAACTTTGTTACGTAGTATATATTCGTTGGTCACGTGTATAACAAAAGTTTTATCTTTATCAAATTATGTTATGTATTTATCAAAGAAAAACAGGAAAAGTCGTAATCCTCACGGAGAGAGAACCAGATCCTTGTGTGACGATAAATGTGAATATATATCATTTTCGTGAGGAAATTCATATTATAGGATCATAGGAGGTATGAGGTGGAAAAATTTGAGTTTATGCTTGCAGAAGACGGCGGTGTTAGGATGTCTGATTACTTGATTTACTTTTGCCCTTATAGGGTATGAAAACAAGACATAAACACAATTATATATGTTAATAAAAAAAATATATAGACGGTGAATAACGTAGATTAGCAAAAAGTCATTGCATGATTGAAGTCGAATCCTGGAGCAGCGAAGTCGGAGAGCGTGTAGCGGCAGGCCAGGGATGCCTTACCACGGATCCTGGGGGAGTTTGATTTATTAATATATTATCTGCTTTTTTTCAGGGGAAATATAGTTTTTTTAATAACATAACTCATATTTTTTAGTTAAAAAGAAGATTAAAAATATTATCTTGAATCAAATTGTAGTATCAAATAATACCAAGTCAATGAGAATGCATTCATGGATTGCGGTGGCTTTAACAAGGGTTGGGTTCAAAATAGTGCAGGAAACTAGGCTTAGTCGTAGTGTGCGTGGCATTGTGATTTACTGAATTTACTGCTAAGTCGAATAGAGGTATGAGTTTACCACGGAACCCACAAATTTTATAAACAAAAATGACTTGAATCAATAGAATCAATACGCCTATCGATAGATCGATGGAACAGGGGTGGGGATGGAAAGGAGTTTTTTTTTCTTTTCTGCACCTATTTTGGAAAAAACTTGTTCGAAGCACCAATGATCTTTTTTCTTAAGGCAATAAATTTGTTCGAGCGCAATAGAAAAAATAATTTTTAGAGACATAAATTGGAAGTATACCCAGAATACCAGTCCTACCGTTTCGTACTCCGGGTTTCCTGTGTGACAACATTTTTCAAATTATACAGAAACCCTTAGTCGTTTGAACGTTTGCTTCAAAGCACGTTCATCTAAAAAAAGGCACTATTTACATAAGAAAAAACTTACTAAGGCAAGGATCCCGGGTCTCTGACTCCGGCTTCCGGTTCCGACTCCGAATCCGGATCCGACTCATCCTTACTCATACCTCATCTGTTGACACAATTAGTCGAGCAAAGTCTTCTGGCAATACAATTTTCCACTTAAAAAATATTTCTTGAAAAAATATAAACAAGATCCGTCTCCGACTACCGTAACGCGGAGCTCCGGATCCGATTCCTATCAAAGTTCACTCGGTGCATCATAATAAATTGCTCAGCACATCTCTCTCAATAAATATTGCTACCTAAAAACAAATATTTCTTATAATTAAAATTCATACCCGAATCCCGGCTCGCGGTATAAACCGAGCTCTAAGGTGTAACTAATGAAAATTGTTCAACACGTACTATGGCAATATTTTCGTTAACACTTCTTATTAAGATATTTCATATTAATATTTTGTAAAATGAATTTATAGGATGATTAGACCACTACCGGACGTCCCCACCATGCGGCTCGGGCCCCGCGCGCCCCATCCCGTATCGGCTTCGGATCTGACTAGCAGGAATGCACTATAAAGGTTCAGTCACTTCTACCAAAATTTCAAAAAAAATCGAAGAAAAGTTCATTAGCCCGGCGTCCGACCACCCGCTCGCTCCCCGCACTACCGAATACACCCGGTAATTCAAAATGCCGATTAAGGTTCTGCATTATTGAAATTGTCAGGCGAGCTTTCTGAAATAAATTGTTTCATCTAAGAAAAATATCTCTTGAAAAAAAATTTATATCCAGGATCCGGCTCCGAATCTGGCTGGATCCGGATACGGACCCGACTAAGGTTTTTTGCACTATTTGAAATTTGTTCAGTACGTTTCTGGCATTAAATTTATTCAGCCTAAAAAATTTTTTTGGAAAAAAATTCATACCCAGGCTCCGGCTCGGCTCCGGCTCCTGCAGGCTCCGGCTCTCGGCATTCTACACTACACCGACTTCATCTTTCGGCCTTAGCCCGGATTTGACTCGAGGAAGTTTTCCCTGGAACTATGTTGAAAAATAGTCTTCAGTACGTCTTCTCTGAGGCAATAAATTTTCAAGTAAATTTTTTTTTAAAAAAGAAATTCATACCCAGGATCCGGTTCCGGCTCCGGCTCCGGCACTCCGGCTCCGCTCCGGCTCCGGCTCCGGATCGGGCTCGACTAGGTTCTTGAACTATTTGAAAAATTGTTCCCCGCAATCTTCTGGCAATTAAATTTCATATAAGAAAATTATTCTAGAAATTTTTTATTTAAACACCAGATGTTATCTCGTGAGTCTCTCGAACAAACCCGGAAATCAATGGTCCGGAAACCCTGGAGCTCGATTTACAAGGTTTCTGACTATTTTGAAATGTTCTCAGATGGAGCTTCTGCATTAAATTTTTCACCTAAAAAAAATTATTTTTGAAAAAATTACCTACCCAGGCGCTCCGGCTCCGGCTCCGCTCCGGCTCCGGCTCCGGCGCCGACTTATCCTTCGGCTCCGGATCTGACCAAGGTTTCCTGCACTATTGAAAAGTTTGTGTGAAAATTGTTCAGCACTTCTTTTGTCAATAAATTTTTCATCTAAAAATATTCTTCCGAAAAAAATTTATACTATTGCACCGGCTTTGATACTATTGCCACCGGCTCTGACTCTGCTCCGACTTCGACTCCGGCTCCGACTCCTGGATCCGGATCCGACATAAGGATTCCTGCAACATATTGCAACAGAACCCAGAATATATTCTCACGCACCGTAGATACTGACAATGCTGGTTAATGAAGAATAAAATATTTTTGAGGTCTAAAAAAATTTTTTCTTGAAAAAAAATAATTACCCAAGACATCCGGACTTCCGAATCCGACTTCCAGCTCCGGAGATCCGGATTCACAACTAAGGCTTTCTGCACTATGTTGAAAATTGTTCAGCGATCTATCTCTGGCACATAAAAATGTTTTCACTAAAAGAAGAGTTTTTCCGACAAAAATCCAGAACTTAAGCCGGCAGCCGGACTCTGGTTCGGCCTCCGACTTCGACTCCGGACTCCGACTTCGGATCCGGATCCGACTAAGAATTTTGCACTATTTGAAAATTGTTCACTACCTCATCTGGCATTAATCTTTTCACCTAAAAAAACTATTTTTTCGTGGAAAAAAAATATATATCCCAGGCTCTGGTTCTCCGGGCTCCGGCTCCGTGTTCCGGCTCCGACTCACCTTCGGCTCCTGATCTGACTAAGGTTCTGCACTATTTGAAAATTGATTGTTCAGTACGTCTTCTGACATTAAATTCTTTTCAACCTAAAAATTTATTTTTAGAAAAAAAATCTATAGCCTAGGATCCGGCTCCCACCGGCTCGGAATCCTCTCGCCGGCTTCGGGAGTCCGGCTCCAAACTTCGCGCTTCAGCTGGTATGACACGGGATGCCGAATAAGGTTTCTTGTACTAATTGATATAATTTGTTCTCACAGCAGATTCTATCTAAAAAATAACTTATATTCTTTAAAAAAAATCATATTACTCCGGCCCGATTAAGAGCTCCGGCTCTGACTTCGGATCCGGATCCGACTAAGATCTGTACTATTTGAAAATTGTATGACAGAACACATCATCTTCTGCTCCAATAATATTTCATGTCATGCGTAAAAAAAAAATTGATTATTCATCGGAAGAAAACAATTTGAATTAATACACCAGTGATTACGCTCCGGCTCAACACGGCTCTCCCAGAGCCCAGAGCTCCTCAGCGTCTCCAGGCGTCCGGCTCCGGCTCGGCTACTTCGCGCCCGGCTCCATTTATTTGACTGAGTAAAATCCGAAGAAAGAGCTAGAGGTTGAGAATTTGAGAATATGAAAAAAAATGAGATTTTCTATAATTATAAATAAAACATTTTTTCATCCTAAACCTGGAATATAGAAATATTTCTTCAGTAAATATATATATAACACACATCGAGAAGCATATGACAACTTTTAACACGCATATTCCATAATAAAATATTAACACTAACATCATCCTAGTGTAAATAACACTGCACTATCTCACAAAACACAAAGTAACGCCCACGAGAACCCACGACTCCGCGAGTGCCAGCACACAGCAAGAACACAGCTCGTACGAATCTAACAAATGAAACACGTATATTCAGGACAATATCTTTTTAAAAAAAATAAATTCAACAATCTAAGCAACCAATCTGCACTACACGACAATAGATCCACGGACATACCTACAAAAGCGCAATCACACAGTCGTGGATCCACATACTAGATAAAATTCACTACGTAGAAAAGAAAATGTAGCCAGAAAACATCTAATATAAATTTGAACTACAATTCACAAAGAAGTACGGTCAGCGGACGGATCCTAGTCGATAGAAAGTCTCCCCTTTTAAAATTAACTTAAAAATAACTACTCTTATCCAAAACAAAAAACAAAACAGCGCCCGAACATAAAAAGTCTAATATCATAATACCGAGAATCCTAAATTACACAGAAAAAATTAACATACATGGATAACTAGCTTAATGTGTCACACTCTATATTTAATAGTGCTAATTGTATAATTATGCGATAACCACTCTAGATAGATCAATGTCAGTCAGATTGTGCAGACACCTTAACTTTTTTTCAAAGTTTTTTCACAAAAAATACAAATTATTTTCAAAAATGTGGGGATAGAAAATTTTTCTGAAGACGGAGCGATATAAGTTTGTAATTACTCCCTCTTGAGATTTAATTATTTCTATGAAAAATAATATAAAAAATTTTATAGGATCTTTTTAATCTATCAAACAAAAAAAACTTTCCCCAAGTTCATAACGGTTGCCATTATGAAAATATAGCAAATTTTCTAAACTTACCCGTTTTACCCACCGAAACCAGTTTTCCCCCATTTGACGGTAGTTAGTATAATATAATATTAATATATATTATATATATATATATATATATAATATATATATATAATATATATAATATATATATATATATATATATATATATATAATAATATATATATATAATATATAATTATATATATATATATATATTATATATGTACAATACATTAATTTTACATTTAAGCTTCCCCCAACGATACTCGAAACTACAGACTTTCGAGTACCACGAAAACCATATAACATATGTAGAATTCAGCGTTAATGAAAATTAGTAACCAGAAAAATTTATATATCGTTATTAACAACATTATAATTATTTATAAAAATGTTCATTTTTAGGCGGCTCAGAGACGTAACGGGGGACAGAGTGGTGAACGAAGTCCCCCCCCCGTCGTTCACCTACCCCCAATAGGCCGAGAGACCCCGACTACATTGCCATCTATGCGGTTTTACCTTTGAGTTTTCCTTAGTTAAAGGAAACAAAAAAGTATTTGGAGTGTTGTAAAAAAAAATATAACACTAACTTTTAATTATAAATGTCTCTTCATATGCCATTTAAAGGGTTTTACCATATAATTTAAAAAAATATTGACTCCTTTGTTCTGTTTCTTCCAAATATATGAATACAAGTAACTAAGAAGATGTTTATCTCCTAGTCCATTTTTTGGAATTTTGGCTTTCAACTAAAACAAAATTAAAGAAAAAAAACGTTACCTTAAATTACGTTACGTTATGTTAGGTTAGGTTACTTTACGTTATCATTACATACCTTTGCCCACTCTTCTTCTATGGTGTTAGTGCATGCACCATCTAGTGGATTCAAGAAATTTAGGCTGTGATTTACCGTAAGGTGATGCAAATCGAGTTCACATGAATATCGGTAACCCTTCCGTTCATCGGTTATTACCGTATTACCAGGTTTTATGTATTCTTTTAAAATTTGGGTAATTGTTCCACTGTTTCTATTAATTGCAGGAACGAAAAAACAATCCTCACTGCCTCTTTCAATTCCACAAATTACCCATTTGCTTTTCACTATTCTCCCTTTATTATATTTCCGTTTTCCAAACACACTTTCGTCAATTTCAACGATTTTTCCAATACCGCCAAATTTGGTTCTATTATTCAAAATTTCTACTTCACATACTTCTCGGCAAAAACTGTACCAATCTACAACAGTTTTACAGAGTAATACTAACATTCGAACTACTAATGAAGCTCGAACGTCATTAAAAAAAAAATAAAGAGAGAGAGGAAGGATGGTAGTGGAGGAAGAGGAGGAGTGAAGGAGGGAGAGAGGAGAAGGAGACGAGGAAGGAGAGAGAGTAAAGGAGGAGAGAGAGAGGAGAGAGGTATTTCTCACTGGTTTTTTTAATATATTGATGCACTTAATCAAATCTTGAGTCTATACTTTGAATATAAAGATGACTACGCATAATAATATATATATATGTATATATATAATAATAAATATTATTATATATATTATATATATTATAGATGAGTATATATAAATATAATATAATAGTAATATATATTATATATATATATATAATTATATAATGTTTTAAAAAAAGGTAAGTAATATATATATCATACTATATATTATATTATATCTATATATTTATATATTATATATTATATTATATTATATCTCTATAATAATATATCAAATTAGATATATAATAATATAATAATATATAAGATACTAAATATATAATATATATAGATATATAATATATAATATATAGTTATAATATATAATAAGTATATAATATAGTAATATATATATTATATAGACTATATATATACTATATATGGAGAGGAGAGAGAGAGAGAGAGAGAGCAGAGAGAGAGAGGAGAGAGCGAAATAGGAGAATAGTACCGCAACGATGAATGGATGCAGTAGACAGAGAGATATCGTCGAGATAGTAGGAGGAAGGAGAACGCCAGATAGCGCACCTGTATATATAGTAGTAGTATAGTATAGAGTAAGAGAGAATGTAATAGTTTCCGAAAATACCGAAAATCAGAGTACTCATTATTTTTAATTCATATATTCTCTCTAGTATTTCATGAAAACTGTCAAAATATTATCCTTATATAATGGACCTTGATATTATATATATAATACTTATAGAAAGAGCAAATCATTATTCCTGATTTGATTCGACTTAGACAACAAAATTTTAGCTAGAGCAATAAGCTCAAAAGGATTAAATAAGAGTTTCTTCTTGGTCATCTTAGTAATTATCGAATAATGACCTGCTCAGCTATTATTGCGTTCATAATTGCTCTTAGTTTTGTAGATACAGGGGGTCTATAAAATACATTAATATAAACCAAATGTCTTTTATGATGTTAGGTGTATAGATCATGATTATCCTTAATTGTTAATGAAAAAAATAGCATACACGGAAAGATATATATTTATTACCAAAAAAAAAATTGTTAATATAAATTAATAAGAAATAAAATTAAAACGTTATAATAGCTAGTAACATCTAATATACAAAGGCTAAGCAGAGTACGCATATGAACATATTCTATACTATCTGTTACATAATGTAAATCACAAATATTAAGCATATTACATAATCCGTGTATTTATATGATGTCTCTCTTGTTGACAGAATGTAGGATCAAAGCACGTTGATACTAGGCTCACATACAAATAGTCGCAATCCATTGATAGTGTCTTGTTATCCATACTTATTCTCATTGGTGTAAACATATTTATCTTTACCATAACTCTATATTTGAAATTAATCTAATGGATACCTCTCCTCTGGTCTCTCACATATACAACTAATATCCCATAAGATTAACCTACGTGAGAAACCGATCTTAGAGTGACTTTATGAGTATTGAAATGATGTAGACTTATTTTAAATATGCTCATATATTATAGCATGTCAAATTTTGAAGTCGGTAAAGCATATTTTCTGAGTATACTAAGTTCATAACATTTGCATGAAATGGGTTGCCTTCACAATAATAGTTTAGAAAACAATACAAGAACATAATAACTGTTCCTTTAGGTCAAGATGCTTCAATATCAGCTCCATTTATATAGAAGTCATGACAATGTCATCTTCGTAGATTGAATTTGCAATTGAGTCTACTAATAAGATTACAGCTAGTGATTACATATCATACTGCTAATATATAAAACCTACTTGAAATAATATCAAATATATTCAGCAATATATTAGTTTGAAACATTACACTATTCTATTGTCTAGGGCCTTACTAACATAATTGCTTCTCAATCATATCCGACTTAACTTATATATGATGTTGAGTATAGTGTGGTAGTAAAAATAATTTTCCACTCTCACTCACCCTGTCAACCTATAATGATTAGGTTCGTTTAAATGATAATTGTATTAGTGTCAACCTACTAGATCATTAAGGTTCCTACTTTAGCAGTACTCAATACAATACAGTTTCCCAGTGTGACTTTATTTAGCCCCTATCTAATCTTAATATCACCATAACTATATAACACATAGTATTACAATTAAGTATAATAATGTTCCGCTTGGCTGCCTACAATATAAATGTAATGTTATGACTACATTCACTTTCACTAATTCAAAAATATCTATGTGCAATAGCCAATGCCGTAATTAATCTAAGCTTTCTGCCAAATTCAGTTCTTCATATTTTTCATATTCTCTAAGGCTTCTTTAAACTCTTGCATCTGATGCAATATACAATTGCACATTGATACATAATATAAAACATCACACTTTATCTATATATTATATATATAATTCTCCGTTGAGTAACATACCATTAAAATCAATCGTAGCCAATCATCTTGAGCTGAGTTATTAAGGTAACCCCATTTTGTAGAGTATAGGATAGTCCAGGGTGTATTCGTCTATCAGTATATTACTATAGGTATCTTCTCCTTCTAAATTAGAATAAAATATGTAGTAGAAGTATACTTCCTCCTTTGTACTCTAGATAAATATAACATGTTTTATTGTATACTATTATCGTGTCCCATTTATTACAGCCCATTGTTTAAAATACTAGCATTTATAGATATATTGTTGTAGCTAGCCTTTTTGTCCAGTACTAACATTTCACTCTTATGAATTGACATTTATACTAATAGATTTTGCATGAAATATAAGCTCAGGACTAGTCGAACAGTATGGAGACAATTCACTATTTAATACGCTCGTGTACCCTAATTCATGAGATATGTCCGTGATGAAACTGAGCTACTCAGGTACAGTGCTACAGCATAAAAAATAAAAGAATCTGATTCACTAATAAAGCAACACCAAATCAGGACGAACCAATCATATCACAAGTGCTCCCAACCAAAGAGACCTGGAATCCGTATTAACTACAATAAACGAGTCACAATATACAGGAGTGTATGTTGTGAAAGAGCAAAATAGAGATAGAACACCAAAAAACAAAAACATCAAAAAAAAAGGAACAATTGCGGAGGCTACCCTTAGAATTATGAGGTATTACATGCGGGTCGCGCTGACGTTACTAGGGAGACGTCTCACATAAATCCCGTATACCAAAAATCTGATCTACGATACTATTTGAAATGAATTTGATAATTTTTTCACATGAGGGTCTAAACTAAAAAAGACACATCAAACGTGTGAGGTTGCTTATGATTATCACTATAGGACTCACTATGAAAACAAATAAAGAAAACAAAAAAGTAAAAAGAAACACAAAACAAAATAAAATCAGCACGCGTATATACGTAAAGATTCATGTTTTAATCTATCACTATCACGGTCTCGCTATGACTGTGTCTCGGGAAACATCGAACACGCTTTAAGTGACCATACGAGAAGAGTAAATGGATGAAACCCGCATAGGATACTTAACCTAGGTTCTCGCCGGGAGTATTTTCAATTTCTCTTATATCTCGGTATCTATCCTTTCCCTTTCTTCATCATAGTTAGATTTAACTCCATTTCTTCTTTGGTTTCCTGCCAGATTCCTCCTCCACTACGTAATGCTCTCGCCAGAATATCATTTCATCTTCTGTCCTGGAATACAAAAAATCACAATTACACAGTATTCTAGCAAGCGTGTAAGTCTCTCTTCCCCTTTCTAATCAAAGTACTCATCATCATACCTTCGTTATATCGATTCTTTGTCATGATTATAACACTATAATCATAAATGAAACATATAGCGCCTTTTCTCTTATATATACTCTGGTCAGTGAATTCTGTGTATCACACATCGTTCTCAAATCTCTCAATACCTACCGATGGCCAAATCTTGTGGAAATCCAATATCATTTCTGAAATCAGTCACACCCGGATACACTTACTTCATAGATCGATAAAATAATCTTTGGCCAGCAAAAAAAGCACATTCTTTTTTATCCGCAAATTTGTTTTTATTCTAAATATTTCAAATTTTGTCCATAAGTCAAAATTGAACAGCGTGCTGAGGCCAGAAATGCCTCGCTTCTCGCCTCGCTGTTCCGTGCGAGTCGCCTCGCACGCATTCTATAATAGTAATATAGTAATATATAATATATACTCCTATTATCTATAATATCTATCGTATCATAGTATATATCTTCCTATATAGAATATTATCAATTATATACTCTCTCTATCTATATATATATATTAGTATAATATATCATATAGTCATCCTCTATCCTATTTAAATATACAGATATTTATCTACTAGATTATAGTAAAGTCGTATATACCATTATATAAGTTCACTTCTTACTCTCTATATCTCTATTCATATCTCTTCTTCGGTAGTTCTCATCCTTGACTTATGCGGTAAAATTGGTGGAAATTACGCCAAAATCTGTCTGCCGTTTGTTTTTTTTTTTTCTTACATCATCAGAGGATAATTTCGATAGATTTTAGATTTTCACAATTCTTATACTACTTAATTGGTGATGTTTTTTTCCTCATCATCATTTATGTTTCCTTAATTGTTTTAGAATAATGATAATTTTTATAGATTAGATTTACGAAATTATATTTATTTTATATAATTTTTTTTGTGATATATATATATAAAATTTTTGCCCATTTTTTTCTATATAATATGTTTCGGTAAATAACTGTTCAGTTTTGGCTGCTCCGGTGGCGAAACGCCGGTCTCTAAAAATTTTTATTATTTCTTTGTTGCTTTAATAAAACTAATTATATATTTTTATTAATTGTTAAAATTTATTCTAATTTTATATATTTTATTAATCGAATCAATTTGAATTGTAGGAAAAACCCAAATCTTAAGTTATATGTTATGAACATTTGCTAATAATTTCTCCCCGGCGTTAATTTTTTTACAAAAGTTGAAATTTTTTTTTCATTTTTTTCTGCTAAATAAGCATTGAAAATAATGAATTATGGACAATAAATTTTAATATTACTAATAATATAAGAATAATATTCAACTTTTTAACAAAAATTGGCACTTTATATTACCAGTAGGCCTATGTACGCACATTTCACGTAACTTTTTTTTTGAAACAAATTTTTCAACAATATAAATTATTAAATTATGACAATCAATTTTAATAAGTTTTAATAGTGAAAGTATAAATATAAATGCACTTTTAACAAAATAGCACTTTTGTTAGTATAACGAGTATGTACCCACATTTCACGTGAGAATCATTTTTTTACCTTGACATAGCTAGATAGAAATTGATGTTATAAGTAATTATTAAATAAATTGGTGGTATTCTATTTTGAGTATTAGAAACAAAATATATTGAAAACTAAAAAAATGACATTTTTTTACAAGTTTATACTGACCGGCTTTCCCGGATGCCCGACCGATTTTACCCCGCAACTTGGAAAAAACTTCATAATTTTACATTTTTTATTTATCTGTTTGAATTATACATGTTTTTATCACATTTTCGATTTCTTTATTTCTTCTTTTATTTCGCATTGAATTTTTCCTTCGTCATTATTAGATTATTATTTTAACATTTCTTTTCAACTATGTCGGTAAGTATACAAACGAAGACAAATGACGAAGAAAGTATTAAAACTCCTTATAAAAAAATAAATTAAATGAAAAAAAGTAGATAATTATGATAACACCCAGTTATATATTATGGTAAAAAATAACATAAAAAATCGATAAAAAGTTAAAACCAAACATTTAATAAAGGTAACCTGTTGCACTTATTTTTACATGAATATCTTATCTGGAACGGTTTAAAGTCTGGTGTGAAATCGACCATAAAAAAAGGTAATAATTATGAAGACAACAAAACAAAAAAGTAAAAAAACAAAAACAAAAACAAAGTTACCTGTGCTCATTTTTACATGGCTACTATTGGACTGGTTACAAGTCTGGTGGAAACTCGCAAAAAAAAGGAAAAAATAAGAAAGAAAAAAAAAAAAAAAAAAAAAACCAAAGAATATAAAAAGATGTTGAATCAAAACAGAAGAAAGTAAAAAAAAAAATTTTTAAGTAAATATAAAGGTTACCTGTTCCTCTATTTTTGAAACATTGACTATCCTATTGATGCTTGGTTGAAGTCTGGTGGAACCGTCGTAATAAAAACAATAAACAAAAAAAGTAAATTAATACAGAAGAAAAAAGAAGAGTTAAGAAAGCTCTATTAACTATGTAACATAAGCTTTATCTTGTTGCCGTTTTTTTTACATTGAATATCTAAACTTGGATCTGTGTTATAGTCTGCTGAAACTCGCTTTCTTCTACTTTTCCACTTTAAGCGCTTTCTAACGCCGCGTATTGGCATATGAGGGGCCTTGGTTTTACCGAACTCGTGATTTTGACTTCCCAATTCTAGGTTTCCCACCAGAGGAGATGAAAATGATATAAAGAAAAGAAATTAAATACCGAAAAGATGCAAGCAAACAACAACTGACCAGCACCCCGATCAAACGCACCGCATACACCCACAAGCCCACAAAATAGACTAACCGTCAGCAACAATCTCCCGCCCAAGCAGCACCAATAGCCCAACCACCTTTTCCCACAATTCTCATAACGAATTAATCACAGACAACACAGCACAGCAAGCAAACAATTCAAAAACGCCATCTAATACTGTACAAAGGCAACGCAAATCATCAACCTTTAATTATTTTAAATTGTTTTTAAAAAAATTAAAATGTAAAATAGACATTAAAAAGTAGAATCAATATTAAATTCTAATCTTAATCTACTGCGTACAATTTTAGATTTTTTCAAAAAAAAATAACAAAAAAAAGAAAAAATTGCAGCCAATGTGTTAAATTTTTGGACGTTATGGTTAGGATGTACACATTATTGCGTTAAATTTTTTATATATTGTTAAAAATAATCATTTTCTACTTAAACAGCCCATGAGTAGTGGTTAACTTAAAAAAAATATAACAATATTTATAAGGTTACCTTCCCCCTCCTTTGGACCGTGAATTCCCCCATTTTGACGGTGTGCAAAATATTATAAAGTAATAAGCTAATGATCTATATAATATATATAATTAATATTCATTACATATATATAATATATTAGATATATATATATAATATATATATAATTATTATAATATATTAATACTATATATATATGATATATAATATATATATATATATATATTAATAATGAATATAAAGAAATAATAATAAAAATAACAATAATAAAATGACATAAGGAATAATATATAAAAAATAATAATAATAGAATCAAAAAATAATAATATAATCAATAAAATAATAAAATAACAAAGACTACTAATAATAATTGATAATAAATTAAATAATAATAATAATAATTAATACATAATATTAATATAATAATAAAATAATAAAAATAAATATAATCAATAGATAAATAAAGTAGTAATACCAACGTATTTTGAAAAAAAAATAAAATATTGTTAAACCATAATAATAAAATTCTAATAGTCTTAATATAATAATAAATACATAAATAGTATAGAGATCAGAGTTGTCTTTTTTGAGCAACTGATTAAAATATCATATAAAAGCATTGTAAAATATGTTGTAATTTCTGGCAGTTAACATTGTAGATTATCTCAATATAAAATGACAAAAATAATTCATAAATATAGCAAATATAATAACATAACACGAAAATGTAATCAAGAATTAAAAATAAAATAATAATAAACAATAAGAATACATAATAAAATAATAATCTAACAATAATAATAAAATAATAAATAAGAAACCTAACAAATCACACAAAACAGATTAACATAAAATAATAACTAAATAGATAATCAATAATAAAATGCTCAAGTCTAAAGTCAGAATAATATAAGTTAATAAATCAATTGCTAAAAATAAAAATAATAAAAAAACATTCTACTGTGAAAAAAAACACATGCACGATAGCTCTTACTACGAATAACTTCTTGTAGATTTCTTTCTGATCCTCACAAAGTTATGACTAATATCACTTCGATATTCCATAACAACCTACATGTATTGCATATCGCACCACAACAAAGCAAAGGAGGACTATAGAACAGATTTTCCTGCCCTTTTTATTTTCTCATCTTTATTTTTCATTATATTCCTACTAATTCCATTCCAAATTTACTTCCCTCTATTTCAACTGTACTCGACTTAAAGTTACTCCTTCCATGACATGCATCATTCTCAACGCTTCTTGGGTATACTCATATTAAATAACCTACCCTCATTCCATGACCTTCTCTAAGATGCAACCCCAACGCCAGACTCGGTCACACACTCTTAGACTTTATCTTCACGCAGGGGTCTGCTCTCCACAAGATCATCGTACTTAGTTACTCTTTCTGAAGATGCCACGTGCTACGATTTTGGGCAGCTAGCGGCAAAACGTTGTAGCTTTTAATATAACACTTCTCTCAGTCTACACGGCACTCCACCATGACATACAGCAGTCACTTCTGTCAACTCTAATCTGGTGGGACTAAATCTGAAGGTGTCAAGGCGGGTAATGGCCGGGCGTCCCTGTCTGCCGTACCTTTTGAGGGTAATTAATCCGGTTTACTCTAGGCATGCAATCGGGATCTGCTCAAAGAAAGTTATCTGGGCCGTGATCTCGCAAGGGAATATGCAAGAGTTTATCCATCCTCACAAATCTTTTCTCCGAAAATCTCGTGGTTAGGCACCTGTTCTCAAAAAACAATGTATAAGGTCTTTAAGACCTTTCCGTCGCTGGTCACCCAACTTAAGATTTGGCGGTTCAGAGCTATAGGCTGAGGAGTAAAAACGGGATTGGATTCCCATTCCTATTACATTATACTAATCAATAGATCAGGCAAATCTCTCTTGACAAGGCCCATCGAGCCACGTCCAATAGGGTGGTTAAACTTATATCATAATAATTAGTTATACGTATATATATCTATATCTATAAATTAATCGTCGATAAAATATATAGCTATCATAGCTAAATAGTGATTAAATATATTATATATAATACTATATAAAATATAATATATTAGTAAAAGTATATACATATATTATAATAATATTAAATGTAATAAAAGGGTAATTTTAGTTTACTTACTTTCTTTCTAAGTTTTGGCCTGGTTCATTTCCAAAGAAAACTAAATAATGTAATGTTTTGCAACCATTGTTTTCAATTTTTGTATAATTTTTTTTTTTTTTTTTAAGGAAAATAAATATGAGCATATAAGAAAAATTTATTCTTATATTTATGTCTCCTTACCTTGTAATATAATTTAAATGTTATTATTAAAATAGTTAGTTTAAATTAAGTTACACAAAATCCGGCATGAGAGCTGTAGACAGTACAGAAGTTTTCGTCTTGGGTAGCCAAGAGCTTGCAAAAAGGGCTCTGAGGATCTCAGGTTTGCCGGAGCCGGAGTAAGGATGTTCTGCATCATAATATATATATATATATTATATATATATAATAATATATAACTAATTAGTACATATATATTATAATACCTCGGTAGCTGTAGTTCAGTCGCTAGGTGGTGCACGGTGAGTTTTGATCGTGGTTGGGCTGACTAAGTTTAATTATATTAGGTGAGGATGAATGGGTGAGTCCTTTTCTTTTTCAATTTATGTAAAATATCACGTTGTCTAAAAAATAAAACTGTAACGGAAAACAATTACTTTATAATTAACTATAAAAGCATCAATTATTTACATTAACGTCAATAATCCTGTAGGCCAAAGAATCTAATTGTTCCAAGTGTCTATTTATGGGTGTTACAGGAATTCTATGTTTTAAAGAGACCTATGTAAATTAGGAACAAAACAGTTGTCATAATACTCATATATCGCACGTTCCAAAGAGAGCACAACACAAAGGCAAATCAGATGATTAAAGAAGTGGATTCTTTCTTAACTCCTAATTTTCCGTATTCTTTTTTTCCCCAATCCCAAAACGAAGAAGCATCACACTGGTGGCGGGTGTGCAAGGCGTTCGGAAGGTTGAAAACCCGAACGATTAATAATAACTATCTTAATATTGATATAATTGATATATATTGATATAATGATATATCAGTATTATGTGATATAATTTTATATTAATGATATATCGATTGTTATTAAGTTGTTATTGTGATGCCCGAAAGAAGACACCCCTCTAAACGAACGCCTCTGGGAGTAGCAACTAGTGAAGACCGTAAACTCAGTCACACCGCCCGCTATTCCCGTAGTCTACACAACTCAGTCTATACGTGACTATTTTCCATCGACAGTAATGAAATTTCAACATGTCAAAACAATGAATACCTTATTCGCAACATACTAAAACAGACCAGTGAAAAACAAAATATATCAATCACCGTCCCGTAATATCACCCCGAAAGGCTATCCACCTCATTAAATAACTGTGAATCAATTCCATCGCATATTCATAATACACTAAGTAACCTAATTCAAAACGTTAAAAAAATGAATACATACAATCGCGATATATAGAACAGTGAAGACAGAAATATCAATCACGCTTAAGAGAAGTAAGATTGTGCCGTTAAGCCAAGCAGTCTACTCAAACAGATCAACTCAAAAGTACTTAAGTCGACTAATTTTATCTCTGTCGAACCCTAATAAATAAATCAAGAGAAATCCTGATCCAAGCATTATTCCTGATGTTTCTGATTGTCATGATGACGAATGATTCGATAAACCATTGACACCCTCTTTAATGCACTGATTATCTCTGATGCCTATGCTGAATGTCGTATAACTCAATTCACGAGTTGTCATGACCTAATAAGAAAAACCTCATCCACGTAGGCCGAGTACACTTTTGGCAAAAAAAAGTCATCTCCGTGGTTAAGCTAGGGAAATGCTATAAGTGCAGTGAGCCCTTACTATTTTATAAGTCACTTTAAAATTACCAAGGCAAGTTTTAATTACAAATTAAGCATCTAAACGAAAACCTTATATATAACACAGTAGAATCATATTTAAATATGTGCAATAAGCTAATATTTGAAGACAACCGAACTTATTAATAATATTTTTTTTTTGTTTAAAGAATAGTTTAAACACATGTAATAAATAAGTTACATTCCTAGATAAAAGGTTCCAATATAAAAGAACAATAAGCAAATAATAATGTAAAAAATGAGTCTTTCTTGACTACATTTCCTTAATTCACTTTTTCCATCCAAAACAAACAAAGTGTGGCGGGTGATTGAAAAAAAAACGCGAACGATTCAACCAATAACTATTTTATATATTGATATATTTTTAAAGATATAATGTTATATATACGATGTTATAAAAAAATTTAATATATGAAATATGTTTTTTTTTATATATTTTCGATTTTAATATATTGTAATAAAAAAGTTTAAAAATATGTATAACAAAATATTTATATGTAAAATATAT
Organism: Trachelipus rathkii; assembly: GCA_015478945.1. Taxonomy (NCBI): domain Eukaryota; kingdom Metazoa; phylum Arthropoda; class Malacostraca; order Isopoda; family Trachelipodidae; genus Trachelipus; species Trachelipus rathkii. The sequence goes on from JABUQX010042929.1 coordinate 28,826, forward strand.
TTTATTTTGTATTTTAATTCTATACTGTATATTAAAAGAATTTTTATAATA
>JABUQX010042930.1:0-5000 GCA_015478945.1 Trachelipus rathkii
CTTCGATATTGCGTTCCATTAATTTGGGTCGTTTAACCGTTCGCATTTATCGTGAAACGCTTTTCGCGTTTTCGTGCGCCACCTTCGCCCTTAAGTATGAAGAATTTTCAAATAAAGGGACTTAAATTTCAAAAGCAACTTCAAATGCATATATTAAAGCAATGTTTCTCTCTATAATAACTATAACTTTGAACTACGTTCGCATTGGTCAAATCATGGATGTTAAACACCTTATACTAAGACCTTCCTGGATTCAACGAGTTTAGATCAGTATTGGCCTATTATTTAGTGATAGTAGACATTTAATTGTTTTTCATATCCATAATTATGTATAAATATATTTTTATTAGTATTTAAATGTTTGTATGTTTGTTGTTTATATCTATGGATATAACCAAAGTATGCTTGTGTTTAAATGCACCCTTTATTTTCTGTATATATAACATTATTGTATTTTTATATATTCTAAATATTTGTATATATGTTTAGATCTTCGGATGTAACCGGTTATGCTCGTAATTTGAATATTTACATTTCTTGTATATTATTTTGCCTTCAAATGTTTATATGTCTATATGTCTTCGGACATAATTAGATATATTTGCATTTGAAATTAACTTTATGTATTTTTAGTTATTATTTCTTGTATAATTATTATAACATACTTTCTCACTTCGTGTTTGGCGCAACGGGAAGTATAACCTCATTAACTGTAAAAATTTTGGTATTTATGTTCCATTGCCAATAAGATTTGCGCGAGCAAATTTTAGCATAAGTCAAGTGAAAAAATATATATAAACTCATCCTTTTGAGATACTCTTCAGTCAGATCAAATTATTAAGAATCGAAAGAAAATCTCACTCAAGATACTCTCTCCTCCCGGCAAGAGCGATAAACTTAAAGGAAAAGGCTGCGACTTGAATTTCGATCGTAAATTTTCGCTAAACGAAGAGTCGGGAGCAGAGTTTGAAAACGCACTGGAAAAGGCACTTGCAATTCGCCTACATCTCAACAGAAGGGACTTGTTACAACTTTACTTGTGTTACAACTTTACTTTTTCATTGAAAATAAATCGTCTTCTATTTTTGAATTTATTTTTAAATAACTAACTATATTAACTCTTTTATTTTAAAAAGATAGTGAAAGGAGACTTTTGTTTTCTATTCCATAAAAGATAAGGTATTGCAAACTTTGTTTGCGCTTACTAAAGAGATAACCTCAGGGCTTTGTGTCCTATTTCATAAAAGATAAGTGTGAAACCTAATGTTTCATTTTACTAAAGAAATAATTGCAGAGTGGCCTATCATTTGCTAACGTAGTTCTCAGGTTACTAACTTAAAGCCTCATCATATTCTTTCATCATCATAAGGAATTTAAGAAGTACGTAATCACCACGTCATTTCCTATATATACGCCATATCTTATATGTAACTAATAATAATATATATATAATATATATGTATAATAATATATATATATATATGTATATATAACAACTTAATAATATATATAATATATATATATATATATATATAACGCCTAACATAACTCTTCGCCTGCTGCCTTTGCATATGCTATGTAACCATATGATATATATATATATATATAATATAACATAATATATATATATATATATATATATATATATATATGAGCAGAATGGCTAAAATTCTTGCGGGGAGTGCTTTGTTATGTTCAAAAAAGTTAAAATGGGAATTATAATTATTAAAAATTGCTTTTGGTGTAGTGAAGCTCAGATTGCTTTCCTTTTTTTTTTAAAATTTTTATTAAAAATTGTATGAACATATATTATTATTATTTTCTTAGGTACCAATTTTCTACGATCAATAAAAATAAAATGATATTAACATTCAGATCTAATTATCCAAATATAAACTGATGAATAAGTTTTCCAAAATATATATATATATATGTAATAATATGTATGCTCCAATATGTAGCAGCACTTATAACTGTATAACCAATAATAACTTAATATGCTAGCATAGCCATATATATGTGGCATAACCTTTCAATAACACCTTCCCAGCAGCCAGCAGCAACTTTCTTTTATCTGCGCTCTCCCTGCCAGCTGCTCTGCCTGCCACCAACCTAGTAGTAACCAGCATATGCGCCAATATGTATATATATCGGGAGGGAGCTGGGCGTTTGCGCCACCAGGTTGCGCCTGTGCGCCCTATGCGCCTATGAAGCACTATCAAGTTCGTAGGCGCAAGAGGCGCATGGGCAGCAATTTTTAAAGGCGGAGCGGACTAAGCAAAGAGGCGCACGTAGCCAAATTCTGTGCACTTATATTCATATGAACGGGAACAAAGCATTTTTTTAACCCTTAAAAGTTAGAACTTAGAAGCGGGTTAGAGCTTGATCGTTAAAAACCAGTGCAAAAACCATATATATATATATATATATATATATATATATATATATATATATATATATACTTATAACTTATACATAACTATATAGTAGCATAATATGGCATAACTCATATATATATCATATCGCTCTGCACCTCTAATATATAATAATATGCCAGCCATAGTACCATGTATATGGCACGTATGTAGCAATAGCCTTGTATATAGTAATATGCTAGCCATAATAATAACACATGCTCCCAATAGCAGCGGCAGCCAATAGCCAATAGCCATACAGCATAGCATATGCTAATATATATATATATATATATATATATATATATATATATATACGCCTTAACAATAACGCGCATCTGCTGCTGCTGCTGCCGCCATGTTTGTATAATACCGCCAGCTGTATATAATATATATATATATGCTTCAACCTTTCTGCCGCCTATATATGTAACCAACCAATAATATATATAGCATATATATATATATATAGCACTCTATAATATGTTTATATATATATATATATATACCCGCCTATATATATATATATATATATATGCTGCTACCTCTTACTAACTCACACTCTCTTTCCTCACCTGCTCTACTCCGCCTTACCTTGCCTGCTAGCTGCTTATATATAACTGATTTCGTGGTTCTTAACTACTAATAAATTGTGGCAACTATGGCTCTGAAGATTTTTAACTTCTTCTGCAGCGTTCGAGCTGAACCTCCTGGGGAACATGGATCACAAGGACATGGAGGAGAAAGAGGACGGTGAATATTATTAGTTTACGGTGTTTTAATTACAATTAATAAGTGTGTTTTTCTTGCTTCCTTATAAAAGCATGCTTTTATTATCACAAGTTTACTTTGCAAAATAAATTTAGCGAACAGCCCACCAGCCGGCGAAAAGTCGTAGGCGCAAAGGCACATAGGCGTAGGCGCATTAATGTGACCAAAAATATGGGCGCATAGGCGCTAGCGCACCAGGTCCGGCGGCGCGCCAGGCTATAGTACAGGCACTCAAAATTATAGGCGCGCCCAGCTCTGATATCTATAGCATATATATATATATATATATATATATATAACTTAAAAAGACAAAATATCAAAGAGAAAGAGCCAGGAGAATTATCACTCGAAAGTATGACACTTACAGGAAAACCAATTACATATTTGGAAGCAGCGTATAAAGCATATTACCAGAATATTAAAAAAATCTTGAAAAAGTACGACAACACAAACATAAAATTACATATTTGGAATCAGCGGTATAAAGCTTATTATGTGCAAAGTCGTTTATGATTTAAAACCTTAACAGATACCCAGGGTAGCGCATGAATTACCAGGAGTCAGGTCTCTCGGCGCCTCTAGGTGGACGACAGGGTTCTGATCCCACACCCCTCTGTCCCCATCGGCTCGAGCCCTAATGGAAATATGTTTCCCTGAACTTCAATTTTTAGGGGGCTCGAGCCACTGGCTGAAAGAGGACGAAACGACTTTCCATATAATAAGCTTTATACGCTTATTCCAAATATATAATTTGTTTTCTGCAATTGTCGTGCTTATCAGGAGTTTTTTTATTCAGTAATAAAAGCACACTGATTCCAAATATGTATTTGATTTTTCCTGTAAGTGCCATGCAGGGAATAATTCTGGCGCACTGCGGAATTGTAACCCTTAAAAATAATATTATTAAACTGGATAAAGTTTAATAAAGTACCAAAATCGTACAAATATTTTGTTATCGCTCCTTTACCTTGTCTCTCTCTCTCTCTCTCTCTCTCTCTACTCTTTCTCTCTCTCTCTCTCTCTCTCTCTCTCTCTCTCTCTCTCTCTCTCTCTCTCTCTTTCTCTCTCTCTCTCTCTCCTTCTCACTCTCTCTCCTCTCTCTCTCTCTCTCTCTCTCTCTCTCTCTCCTCTCTCTTCTCTCTCTACATGTATATACTTCTTATATATATATATAGTATAATATGCTAATATATATATATATATATATAATATATATATATATAATAACCAACAATATATACTCTCATATATGATGGAAACTTATTGATTATAAGGGGGAGGAGAAAGTAAGAGATTTGTAAACTAACTGCTTCACCTTTACTAAAATCAGTAGAGATTTATATAATTTTTACTAGACATGAAAAATTTAAACAAGATTATAAAATACATAACTTAAAATTTCATGACTCAGAGAAACGCGAGCATTCTCATTCCATATATATATGTATGTATATATATATATAATATAACCCTTGTATACTATAACCAACCAATGTATAGCCCAACCATAACGCCTTTATATATTCTTGCTATATGTATATATATATATGTATGGGGTGAATGTTGGGTTAAAACCACAAAAAAAAGATAAAAATATTTAATTACCTTGAAAGCCACTGATAAATTTTTATCAGTTTATATATATAACTATATATACTTATATATGTATAACATATATAACATATAACTAATAATAATAACCTGTAATAATATATATATGTATATATGTATATACTTAACAACCTTAACCTTGGCAACACTTATACTGCTGTATATATACCTCAAACTATTGGGGATCTTACCTTGTAAATCTTT
>JABUQX010042930.1:10000-12500 GCA_015478945.1 Trachelipus rathkii
GCTTTATTTGGTTATTTCGTGATGATAAACAAGATAAAAATAACAAAATTACAAAGAAAATTTTGATCATGGAATAATAATAGAATAATAAAATTAATAATTAATGGAATCATGTACTGTGGATGAAATGGAGGGTGGAATTTTCATTGTAGAAATTAGACCCATAACACCAGAGATTAGAAGTTCGAACACAAAGAGTCGATCATTTTCAAAAATATTATCTGCTCAGACTCTAAAGAAATCGGGGATCTTTCGTGTTGTCTGGACTGTTGAATTTTTCAATGAAAATTTGCAGAATTATAAAACTTTTTCCACTGAATCCAAAAATGTAATTCTTTTTCTCGAGAAATTAGTAGAAGTACTAAAAATATTAGGATAAAGTTATGAAAATTGCATAATAAAAGCTGCTTTCTGCCCCTGGTCATACAAGGAAAGAGAAAAATAATTTGTATTAAAAAGACCAACAAATTATAAGAAATGAGCTTCACGAAATATCAAAGAATTATAAAATAATCTGGTATACATAAAAACGGCTTGATGAAAATATTAGTTTTCTCGGTGAAATTTGGTTTAAAACCACAACTATTTCAATCCATATCTCAAACACTACAATAGCTACAGGAAAAGGAAAAACAATGTTGGAAACCAGGAAAAAAATTAATGAGGGGAAAATGCAAAAAAAAAAAAAAAAAATAAAAAAAAATAAAAATAAAAAATAAAATAAAAAATAAAATAAAATCTCAAAATAGCTACAGCGAAAAGGAATACATTTTTGGAATCCCTGGTAAAAATTTTAGATAGGAAATTGTAAAAGGAAATAAAAATAAAAATTATTGTTAATAATTAAGTAATATTAGAGAGCCTATTTGAGACCTTTTATTGGTTACTCGTTAAGGATTTAAATAAAGACTTTCTATTAAATTTTTGTTTTTTTGCTTGCTAAAGAACACCCCAAGGGTATACCACCGATAGCAAGTCGGGATTCTCTCGGCCTTCCGAAGGGAACTACAGGGGTGGGACTAAGCATTCCCCCTCCGGGAGGGTCTCCGGACCCACTCTTTGGTATTTTGGTGTCCTTGGGGGTTCCTCCGCCCCTCCCACAGGGTATGAAACGTCCCCCCCTGTGTTTCCCCGTCGGCTCAGGCCCCTACATTTATGTGTAATACCCTTTGCAAAATGTATATATATATACCCCATGTGTCCTATACAAAAACTAACTAACCAAACCAAACCAAATCAAACCTAACCTAGCTAACCTAACCTAACCTAACCAACCTCATCTACAACTCCCTCTCTCTCTCTCTCACTATATATACTTTCTCTCTCTCTATATATATATATATATATATATATACTCCATATATATATTAATAACTATAATAACATATATATATATATATATATATATATATATATATATATATATATATATATATATATATATATATCAGAATTTAACCTGTAATTTTTTTAATATTTGTATATTTTAAAAAAATAATATTTTTCATATATATAAAAAGAAAATCAGTTTTGAAAGTTTGAGCTTCACAAATTATATTTTAATTTCTTTTTCTTATTAAATAAAAATTATTCAAAGTGTGTGTGTGTGTCCATTGTTTATTGTATCTAGTTTGTTCATTATTTTCATAACTTTATCCTAATTTTTTTAGAACTTCTACTAATTTCTCGAGAAAACTAATTATATTTTTGGATTCAGTGAGTCATGTTTTATAACTGTGCAAATTTTCACTGAAAAATTCAACAGTCCAGAAAATGTGAAAGACCCGAAATCGGGATTTAATCCCTAAAATTTTGTTCCCTGTTACCATGAGATTTTATCCAACTGTTATTTGTTTATTGATTAATGTTGAAAACCATGGAAATCCATATATGTACTGATAATAAGATTATTAGGGCGAGTAGGCAACGGTTCATCCCGCTTCATATCAAGATGTCCTCAAAAGCTGATAAAGGACAAGTAAGTTGCCCTCAAAACCTGAAAAAGGACAAGTCCAGCATAGTTTTTATGTTTTTATGAGAAGACACAATTCTCTATTGTATAGATACTCTTAATTGTGCCCATGAAATTATCTATCAGTATTCAAATTATACATTAGAAGTACTGAGCAATGCGGTCAGTCTCAGCACATGAATAACACTTTCCAATTTATTAAGAATTGATAACTACTTAAAAATTAAGTTGGGCACAGCTGGTTTTTTGGCAGATAGTGGATATGCATGAAGAAATTACTCAATTATTAAATTTGAGACCCCAGAAGAAAAACTCTTTCAAGAGGATCATTAGGAAAAAGAATCCAGTAGAGAGGTGTTAAAGATCAAAACTAGTTACCTGAAAGTATATTTATTTAAGCAGTGGAGTAGGAATCCAGTTATTGTAGTCTTTAAAGATGTTAAATATGAATTCGGTAATTATCTGACAATGCTCAGTGTCATTATAACTACTTTATTGAAACTATTATCATAAAATCTGCCAAGTAAT
>JABUQX010042930.1:15000-27500 GCA_015478945.1 Trachelipus rathkii
TCAGATCCCAGATCTTCTCCTGCTTCGCCAGGATGCCCCTCTTCCTTCGGGAGAGGCCGAAGATTGATTTTTTTTTTTCTAAACTTACTCCCAAAATATTATATATAAAATTCAATAATAGCGAAGAATTAAAAATTAAATAGATTTAGAAATTATATATATAAATAATATAATACTATATATTATACTATTATATATTAATAAATATCAATATATAATAATATAAATATCATATACATATATATATATACCTAATTATATATATATAATAACTATAATAATAAACATCACCAAATAATATAGTTATATATATATATATATATATACTATAATTTAGTATAATATGTGTGTGTGTTATGTGTGTACCGTCCCGTATTAACTGTTTACGACTCCGTTTCAGTTAATGATTTTTTTTGCTACTTATTATGAATACCAAACAATGAATGGACAGTTGTAATGGACATAATAAAAAAGTTCGAGAATATTAAAAAAAAATAAAATAAAAATCACATTATGTATAAAATATTTTTCAAAAATGAAATATTTCGAAAGGTACGACACTTACAGAAAAACCAATACATATTTGGAATCAGCGTATAAAGCTATTACAAAAAATGCATAAAAAAAAAAATTCATAAATAGAAATATCTCCGAAAAGACGACACTACAGAAAAAAAACCAATACATATTTGGAAGATTCAAGCTATAAAGCATTATACAAATGAACTATAATTAATAAATAAAAAAATTAAGGGCCTACCGACGGGGAACAGAGGGGGAGACGTTTTTCAATTACCCCCGATAGGGGAGGGGCGGAGGAGGGAAAATATTACAATGTCATTCGCCAAGAAGGCGAGACCCCGACTCCTGCCATAATTTCCGCTTTACCCTTGGGTATTCCTTAGTTTAAAAAAAAAAATGAAACTGACGAATTCGTAAAAACGTAAAAGTCACCTATATCTTTTTTAATTCAGTCCCGTTACCATTAAAATTGAATAGTTAGGATCATATCCTAAAAAATATATAAAAAAAGAAAAAAAAATCAAAACTGACGGATTCGTAAAACGAAAAAGGTCTTATATTAATAATATATATATATATTATATATATAATATATATATATATATATGATATTATAATATATATTATATATATAAATATTATATATATATATTAATAATATATTATATATATATATATAATAATATATATATATATGTAGTTAATGGCCATATTCGCCGCTCACCGATTTCTCAATGACGGTGAGAGAATCGTTATTAAACTTTGTAATATGGTTGTAGGTATTAAATACTTACCGGCGAGTTTTCAAGTCGCTAGTTGCAACTAGGGGGTAACCTCTCTCCGAGGAGCGAAGGGAAATATGTCCCTTACGCCTTGCGTTTCCTAAATCCCGATACGAATGATTAGCCAACACGAGATCGATCAAAATTTGATAAGGTTCCATGTTCAATTGCCCGATCGTCTGTACTGCAGTATTATTTATTATTATATTATTATTATTATTTATTATATATTATATTATTATTATTATATTATTATTATTAGTATTATTATTATTATTATTATTATTATATTATTTATTACGTCGTAAAAAATCAAACCCTTGTGGTGGTTTTCGATTTTGAGCCCCTCCTCTCCGACTCCGTGACTCGACTCCCGACTCCGAGCTCCGACTCCGACTTCCGACTCCGACTCTGACTCCGCAGCCCGGATTCTAACCGACTTCGACTTCCGACTCCGACTCCGACTCCGACTCCGACTTCGATATATTATATAATATATATATATATATAATAAATAATATATACTATATAGTATATAATTATATATATATAATATATATATATATATATATATATATATATAATATATATATAATATAATATTAATAATATATATATATATTATATTCGAAGGGAATCGCTTTTTAGTCTCCGGCTCCGGCTCAGCCTCTGGTTACTGGATATATATCTTACAGTCTGTTAGAGTAATCATATCGGGTTAAATTTGAGGGGGTTGGAGTGACGTAAACCTCGCGTGGGCCCCCTGAAGGGGTCAACACCCACCCACCTACCCCTAAAAAATCGACATGTTCGTAGAAGGTTGGAATTTGGTAGAGGAGAGTTTTATCGGAACTGATGAGTTGCATTCGCATGGTGCTGGGAGCCGATGCGGTTGCCGAGTTAATAAACATTTCGTATAACAACAATGTTGGTGTCTTATATAGGGTATTGAAACCATAGATCTCGAATATGATGGTTATAAGTCCATATAGGTTGTCTCGCACAGAGGGGTCCAAACTGAAAAAAAGCACAGAGTGCCAAACAGAGGAAGGGAAGGGAAGGGAAGAAAAGGGAAGAAAAGGGAAGAAAAGTGGAGAAGAGTTACTCAGAGGAGCAGAAGTTGACAGCAGCACCGGTGTTGGCTCCGGTGAGGTGCCGAGTTATTAAATATTTTTAATGATACAAATATTGTGTCTTTTATATGGATTACCTAGTTGTTGAGTATGATTCTCTTGAAATTCTAAGATGTCTTGGAATCCCCAAATTGGGGGCACCCCTAGAAAATGAACAGAATGCATAAGAAAGTGGAGAAAGGAGTCGGATTTGAGGCTGAGAAATAAAGAATGGAGAAGGAGTCTGAGTTAGAAGAGCCTGAATTGACATTATACACCGTGCTGGCTCCGGTCTGGTACCGATGCATGCCGAATTAATAAAATAGTCTAGTCCCATTTAGTATCAAAATATATGTTTATAAAGGACGTAGAACTCGATTATGAGGGTTGTAGTTCATAATAAATAAATAACTAAATTAAATTAAATTAAGCTAAATTAAAAAAATAAAATAAATAAAATAAACCAAAAAAATAAAAAAATAAAAAATACAATAAAAATATAAAAACATTAAAAAAAATTAAAAAAAATAAAAATAAAAATAAATAAAAAAAATACAAAATTAAAAAAAAAAAAAAAAAAATTATTTTATGTTTATAACTTTAAAAAAAATTTAATTTTTACATACCCAAAAGCTGTAAATCAGTAAATCAAACCAACCCTCACCACCCTTCACCACCTCACCACCCATCCCACCCTCCTACCCTCTATATCTAACGATTCTACATGATTCAGGTATTCTATTATTTGTGATAACAAGATCTTACATACTTTATTTTATTTTTGTGTTTTATTTTTTTGTTTTTTTATATCATTTTTTTATTTACTAAATTTTTACGCTTTTCATATTTAAAACGTAAAAAATTTGTTTTTACTTACCCTAAAATGCTAAAATGGTAAATTGCTGAATCAGTAAATCAAGCCACATTTCCTTCCCCCCTCCCCGTCCCAACCTTGATCTACTGAGGTATTGATCTGTTGATCTATTGATTCAAGTCATATTTCGAGTATCATTTGGATAAACATAGCATACAAATAGTCTTTTATACCTAACCCTCGAATTATATGTGGACTAACAAAGTTTCACATCAATAACTAACATAACAAACCTGTATGCAAGAATATATTGTATAACATCAAACCTAGCACACCTTAAACGCGAATAAAATAAACAGTCAACATTAACAAATTACCATACCTAACAACAGGAAAAGTAACTAACAATGCATATAGAACGTACACTATTCACAATTTTTCAAACATATCTCTAACATATTGTTATTTTACATTAACTAGTAACATTTAACAAAAATTTATCATAGCCTTAACTAAATATCATCTCTGATCAACGAATATAAAGATAACGTAATAAAGTTTCACATCAAAAAGCTAACATATAACCTGAACTAAGAATATAACGGACACCCCCAACCCTAACACACCTTAAACGAGAATAAACAGTCAACATTAACAAAGTACTATACTTAACAACAGGAAAGTAACTAACATTGCACACAGAACGTACCCTATTCGTGACATTTTTCAAACATATCTCTAACATATCATATTATTTTTACAATAAACATAGTAACATTTAACAAAAGTTTACCAATCCTAACGCGAGATTAGTCATATGACCAACGAATATATGGACATAACAAAGTTTTGCAATCAGTAAAGTTAACATATCATAGCCTGAACTAAGAATATAACGCACAATGACAATACCTAACATACGTTACGCTCGAATAAACTGCTAACAATAACAAAGTTCCATACTAACAACAGTAAAAATAAACTACAATTATACAGAACGAACAGTGAGTAGGCTGAGTGTAGAAATTAATTCATTTAATAAATCAGTACTGCACACAGATTGTTTATTTTTTTTTTTTATCTTTGTGAAAAAAAAACTTTTATTTATTTTAATTTATTTCTTTAAAACTTTTTGTTTTTTAAAAAAACTTAATTTTTAATTTTATTTCTTTAAAACCTTTTGTTTTTACTATAAAATTTTATTCTTTTTTTATGTTTATAACGCAAAAAAATTACATTTTTACATTACACTAAAGCAGTAACACAGTAATCAGTAAATCAAACCACCACCCTCGCTCTCCCCATCTCTGTCCATGATTCTTATAATCTATGGTCAAAACATCTAATGACTGCTCGATCTATGGTAAAAACTAACATAACAAAGTTTACCACGTAAAGTTTAAACTATGAACAAAACATACTTAACACACAGCAACAGCATGAATAAACAGCCAGCACTAACATCTTAAGCAACAAAGTTCTCATGGTGGGGAAGTAAAACAAGATTTCAATGAAAAAAAACATTAAATAAATACATAAAAACATACACTTTATTTCAAACTTATTAATTCATCTAATCATGGGTTAACATCCGTTTAAATGACAAGTTCCTATATATATATAACCAGAGATTGAACACCCGATGCAAGGATGTAAATTATAAATACCTGAGGCAACACTAAACCATTTTTCTGCATATTTTGGTTCAACAGCATTCATTCTCTCGCTCCAGAGAGAATTAAACGTATCCATGCTGATAGTTATTTACGCACTCCTGTATAATACGATAAACCACATGTTTCAGTGTAAATATCGTAGATTACACCCTGAGCTATATGTATTAAGTCCTCGATTATGTCAACATCGTTAAGATGCGATGTTAATTCATTTTTTATTTTAATTAAGGCTGTAATATTTTCAGATGTTCGAACTGTGAATCCTATACACGTACGCCAGAAGGTCGCACCATCACCGGGTCCCAATTAGATGGTACATCAAGCTTTTAATTTGTCACACGACGAGAAAGGCAGCATTTGTCTACTTAGAACCTTCTCACCGTCTCCCCACTCAGATATTTCACTACGCTCGATGCATCGGATGACACACACTCATCCGGTACCCATGCTGCGACGATGTCGATAATCTTGATGAATTCTTCAGCAGAAATGAATAAGGGTCTATTATTTGAACCTCTGGCAGGAATACAAGCAATGTATCGGTCTCCATTCGGTTTACGAATAAAATTAAAATGACACATCAATGATAACGAAAGAACTCGTAAAGATATCAACAACAAGCGTAGAGATGCGAGGATATGTCATCGTACCTGCACGGCGAAAAAAGTCTTACTAAGAAATTCGAGTGTATAAACAATCCTTAAAAGTAATGGAATTCTTTCTTTCAACCAATCAAAAGAAAGTAAACAAGATTACAGCCACGAACGAACCATAACTGTCAAAAGTCTATACAACATGCCATTACTGCTTTGTTAAACATGAAAATCGCATTCGTATTTGTATTTTCATATCTATGTCTTACGAGCAATTCGTTTCACGTTCGAATTTGTATTTCCTGTTTCATGAGGTAAGTAGATACAAGTCGAGAAATTTTAAACTCATCCACTTTCGGAACATGTACCAATACCTGGATCTTGTTATCCCGTTTTTGAAACATTACGCAATACATTTGATTCAGCTTATCACATGATCAGTATAACAAATTTATTAAAAACATTTTATGTTTTTGTAATGTCTTTATGTTTTAAACTAGTATTATAATTAACAAAACCTAATCAAAATTATCATGAACATTAACCTATTATCACAAAAATCAATAAAAAAATGCTAATCTTATACAGTGTGTCAAATCTGATCTCAGTCAGATACGAAGTTACCAAACTTACCAATCTCACATGTTCTATCACAACTACAATTACAAGTTAATTTAACATTAAATAGTGATATTATATATCATAACCTAATTATCAAATTGAACTATGAATAATTGCTAACATAACAAAGTAAACCTAACAAAATATATACGTTTATTGTAATTTTTATTTATTTAAATTATTTTCAAATTTTATTCTTTTTATGTTATTACTTAAAAACTTGGCATTTTTAGACATCCTAAAACAGTAAATCGGTAAATCAGTAATTCAAACCACCCACCCTACCCTCCTTGCACCCTTCATCCATCCATTCTATGATCATGTCTATTGTCTAAGTTTACACTTCGAGTATCATTTGAATTTAGTTCAAACAAACGTAAATAATTCTTTATACATGAACAACGAGTTATACGCTAACGTACAAAGCTTTCACCTTAATAAAGCTAACAATATCATATACTGAACTAGGAATATAATGTACAATGACAAATCTAACACACCTTAAACATGAATAAACTGTTAACATTGACAAAGTTCCAACTTTTTCTAATTATCATTCTGATCAATTAATATATGTTAACGTAATTATGTTTTCACATCAATAGGCTAACATAGCATAAACCAAAACTAAAGAAAAATATTGTCAACGACAAACCTTATACAAGCTTACGCATAAATAAAAGTTAACATTAACAAGTTCCACCTTAACATCAGTAAAGTAACTAACATGCATACAAAACGTAACCCTATTCATTACTTTTCAAGCATATCTTTACCATAGTAACGTAATTACATACACCCAGTAATATAAAAAAATTCACATTTGCGCCTTGTCTAATTAATCGTTACGACAAACAATATAACGCTAACGTAACAAAGTTTTTTACATTTTACAGTAATTGTATTTTATTCAATAAAATTTATGCAAAATCCTACCTATCTATCATAATCCCCAAGAAATAATGCAGTAACATAAAAACCAAAAAATTACATACATAACATAAAAATAGTCTTTGAATAAATATCTCAGTTAAAGGTAATAGTTTACCGATCCTAAATCAGTAAATCAGTAAATCAAACCAACCCGCCCCACCCTCCTCCCCCCACCCCCTCCATGATCTTGTATCTGTTGATTCAGGTCACATTTTCGAGAATCATTCGGATAAACATAACACAAAAAAATATTCTTATTATTACAATCGTTTTAGAATGAAATTCTCTGGAGGAATGTTTTCAGCTCGGCGTCTTTTTGCAGATATCGGCTTAAATGAGATGGCGTTAAGTCGTAAAAATGGTTAGGGATCAAAAGGGAAAAGTTTTTCACCGGAACGGGCGAACCGAAATTTTCTGTTATCGATTCTATATCTATCAAAGAATAAAACGAAACTTTCTCCGGACTCGGATCGCCCTTTTCGCCATCCTTCGTTTCGGGCGACAATGGTGGCAACGGCCGGTTTCCCGCCGCTTCCAGCCTCTTCCCGATTTGAATTAAAAGTTTCATTTCCCACCCGCGTCCCTTATTATTCACGCCCTCTATTATTAACTGGGGATATTTTTCACCGACGCTCAGTTTATGACTTAACTCAACCTCGGATATCGTGGGAATTAAATCGAGATTCGCGTCCATCGATGACGCGGACTTGGACGTGGAAGCGTTATTGTTATTAGTAGCAGTAGTAGCGCCGGGGGCGGCTGAAGCGGGAGCGCGATGAGAATTCGAAGGAGCCTTTTTCTCAAAATAAGTTAAAATTTTATTTAGGAAAGCGTTTTCCCTCAACGAAGAACTTTTAATACTCTTATAGATGAAAACCGATATCGTCAAGCCAAAAATACATATAAAAAAAATAAACGCTAACGAAACGTAATCAGTACTTGTACTTTTATTTTCACTGGGCATGTTGTTACCCTGTCGAATATCTGTTTCAAATTAATCGATATTTTTATTAATTGATTTTTTAACGATTATCAACGATTTTATATAGAAAAATGTGTAACGTAACCAATTTTTACGTATTGTACAATAAAAAAAACTTTCATATTATATAATATATATATATATATATTATATATATATATATTATATATATATATATATATATAATATATAATATATATATATATAATATATATATATATATATATATATATATATATAAATATATATTATAATATCAGGATTGTAGCGAGTTTTCTTATCAAAAGAAAAGTGAAAAACTCAAATAAGAATTTTTGAAAAAGTGAAAAAAAATGACGTAAAATGTTGAAAATATATAGAAAAAAATGACTGAAATGCCGACAAAAAATTACATATTTTTTGAGAAAAACTGAAAGGCAATTTACATTTCATACTAAAATTCAATGGACCTATACTTATTTACTATAATCACTGCTATTACTTACTATTCTGTATCGGTAAAAAAATACTGAAATGCTGAAAAAAGTGAAAAAAAAGTGACTGAAATGTATATAATAATGAAATGTTAGTTTTAGAAAGTCATAATGTAAAGAAAATGGAATAATACTATACTTGAAAATACACTTACTGTATTTGGTTACAGAAGAAACAAGCTAATAATTATAAAAATTAAGGGTAATTAAACTTTTTTGAAAAAGTCTGAAATGAGACTTGTTTTTCGTTTTTCAACAGCAACCTGTAAATTTTCCACACTACATCTTTTTTCAGATGCCTCTTTCTGAACATTAGTGACACCTTCCAGCATCGCTTGGGCCAAGCTTGCTTCACTAAAATCTTTTTTCTTTAAAGCTCTCTTCAATCTTTCATTAGCTTCCAATAACAGTTTGCCTGCACTTCCACTTTGCTCTGCCTCTTCTTTTCGTAGCTTCTTCAGCATTTGTTCATCATCAGAAATTTTTTTCCTTTTTTGGTCAAGTTGTTTTTTGTTTTCCTCTTCAGCAATTTTTTTGTCTTGTTCAGCCTTTGCAGCTTCATCTTCGAGTCTCCTTTTTTCACTTTCTCTATCCAAGTAAGCAATGTATTGTTTATATGCTAAACGTCCCATGGAAAGGAGCTCTGGAGTTAGAGAAATAAGGTAAGATTTGTTATCATACAATTTAAGAGCACTTTTAACAGTGATTAAAGCATTTAAAGTTCTCTCTGACATAGATGACCTGGTACTTGTAAGAGTTCTGCCTGATGTGGAAAATGCTCTTTCCACATCTGCATTACCATGTGACAGCGACAGTGAAGCTTTTACTACTCTTTCAACTGTTGGAAATCTTGAAGTGTTTACTGATGGATCAGTTTTATTAAAAAACTGAGCCCAATACAGATCTATAGATTTTTTTCGGACTCTGGTTCAGCTTTTTCCAATTGTATTAGTTTCCACTCATCTAAGAGTATGTCTGTATGGATTTTCCATGGCATGACCCTAGCAATCTCAACTATATTTTGGCAGCTTTCTTTGGACAATCTCTCATTAGGGGATAGACATGTAAATTTTTTCAACAGAGAGCTCGACACAGATGATTTGTTCACAACATGCTTAACAGATTCAACAAAATGTTTTTGTGCTTGCAGACAGAAAAACGTTTTGTCCTTTTCACAAACATATTCCAAGTTTCTTAATACCTCATCAGAAAACTGGATTTCTTTCAATGGCAGTAAATGTTCAGTATTAAAAAAAGCAGCATCAATTTTTTTTAAATCAAGATCTTTGAGAATTTCTGACTTGCAAATCCTTCCCAACAGTTTCATAACCAATGATGACAAAACAGAATGCAAGAGATGAATTAATGGTTCTTCTTTTTGGAAGAAGCCTGTGACACTCGTAAAGATATGTGCGCTAGATATAACAAAGTTAAGCTCTGCTTTCATGGTAGGTTTTTTTAACAACCTCACAATTTTCTGATATCCAGGTCTTTTCATCAGGTTGGGCCTATGCTTAGTTACATATGTAAGAAAATACTTCTTCACAGCTTCCCATTGTTCCAAAAAATTTCAAATTTCAAAAAACTTTATTCAATTATTATTTAAAATTATTTTAAACAACCTGAAAATTAAAAATTTAAACAAATTATTTACCTATGTTTTCCAGTTCTTGAGTTCAATAAACTGTTTTGTAGTTAAACCACATTTTTAATTCAGTCACAGGTAAAACAGAAGAAAAAGATATCTCCAAGTAACCTACTGCCCCAAATAAAGTGAAGCAAAAAAGTGTAAAATTGCTGTAAAAAGTGAAAAAAAAAAGACTAATATAAAAAAAAGTGTAAAAAAAGTGTACCGCTACAAGCACTATAATATATATATATATATATATATATATATATATATATATATATATATATATATATATATATATATATATATATATATATATATATATTTTACGGCAATGTTGATCAATCTAGGTTAGGTTGAGTCCTACGGCTTCTAGGTTGGTTTAGAACCCTCTAGTTCAGGTTAAGATAAGATTTGTTAAGTATACACAGATTTAATATGTGTATACTTAGCAAAACTTAATAACCTTAACTAATTCGTTAATTTTTTTTATCGTACGTAAAACATTTTTTTTTTTAATTTAAATATCGACATTTGCTATATTCGAATAATTCGTTGATAATCGTAAAATATTAAAAAATATCGAAAGAAAATTATTATTATCGATATATAAATAATCGGAAAAAATCTATAAAAAATTATCGATAATTATCCTTACAAAGTCGAAATTAGCCGACCTTTTTTTTCGGAGTTATTTTATAATTTTTAATTAAAGATATACATTGAAATGTACGTAAATCTCAATAATAATAATAATAATAATAATAATAATAATAATAATAATAATAATAATAAAATAATAATAATAATAATAATAATAATAATATAATAATAATAATAATAATAATAATAATAATAATAATAATAATAATAATAATAAAAATAATAAATAATAATAAATAATAAATAATAATAATAATAATAATAATAATAATAATAATAATAATAATAATAATAAAAAAACTTCCAATAATTTTTTTTATCCCATTTTTGTTAATTAAAAGTTTATAGTTTTAGTACAGCAATTACCTCTCACTGGAACTAGACTATTATCCTCAACCCTATTCAAAAGCAGGGTGAAACCAAAGCCCCTCCCCCACCAGATATGAGCAGTACTCCATACAAGGGCGGATGAGATCCTTGTATAGCTGGAGTAACTGTGAGAAGAGGGAAAAAAATTCTCGCAGTCTAAAGAGAACACCCAGTTTCTATGAAGCCACCCCCCAACAACCGTTGTGATATGAGGTTCCAAGCCTCTTTTGTTTATGTTAAGTCCAAGGATGTTTATATTGTCAACAGGAAAGACGAGAGAACCATTGAAAGAGAGAGGAAAGTTGGAAGGTGTCTTAGAGAGGGAGATTTGTAGAAGTTGGGTTTTTAAAGAATTAAATTTCACAAGGTTGAGACGACCACACCGGGAAATTCTATCCAGATCAGCGAGAGTAGAATCGAAAAGATTAAGACAAGAGGAAATTCTATTAGTGTAAGAGGGAGTAGATTTGAAATGAGTTGAAGAATGAAGGGTATAGTCATCGGCATATGAGTGGATGAGTTGGATGTGCAGGTGAGATCATTAATGAAAAGTATCAATAAAGTATGAGATAAGACAGAACCCTGAGGGCCACTACAATTAACAGAAAAAGAAGTCACCCATCAACAACAACCGATATTGAGCGATTTGAAGAAAAATAACTAGACCTAAGTAAGCAAAGAGAAGGAGGAAACCCTAAGGAGGGGAGCTTTCAGTTTATTTTTATTTCAAGCGATTTCGAGCATTTGATAAGCAATATAATATATAGACGACAGCAGTTGAATCTTCCTCTTTTTTTTTTTTAACATTTGAATTCAAAAAGCATTTGAATCTTTCTTTTTTTTTTTTAACAGTTCGAATACAAAATAAATGTTTAACAAACCAACGCATAAATTAAATGGTAAAATATTAGCCTAGTGAAAGGCAAAAGCCTCATTTACTGTTTTATATCATTTACTTACTTTAATCATTATAATTTTTATTATTATTTTTGTCATAAATAAAAATAATTTTTCCCTTTTTTTAAACCCTTACTACTATCCTTTATATATATATATATATATATATATATATATATATATATATATATTATATATAATATTATATATATATATATATATATATATATATATATATATATATATATATATTAATATATAATATATATATATATATATCATATATTATAAATATATATATGTATCTATTATTTAATATTTATATTATATACTATTCAATCATTTCGTCTGATGTTAAGAGAATATTTTCGGTCACAAGAGTGGGTAATTTCTCATAGCCTGTCTGGCAACACTAGTTTTATAGCAGAAATCT
>JABUQX010042930.1:35000-39841 GCA_015478945.1 Trachelipus rathkii
CAAACCGGTAGAGCTGACGGAATGTCGAATAGTATCAAGGTATCAGCGTATGGTTTCAGATAATCACTAGTTATTACGGATCTATGGTATAAAATAATTTAACCTAAGAATAGTGTCCCTCCTGATATATTATTAGGACTTTAATTGAGCTGATACGGTTCAAGTATATAATATAATAGTATATTTATTTATATAATATATAAATTGGATCTAAAACTAAACTTAAAAAAACTTCTTACTATTATTATATGATTAGTCTATTCATGTATAATTAAAATACCATTATAGAGAGAGGGAATAGCCATTAGATTAAATTAACACCCACTACCATATAGAAAAAATAAAAAATATTTCTTGAACTCGCATTTTCGAAACTTTCGCGACCTTAACCATAAAGTTTTTTACAACAAAAATTTAGACGTACTGCTTTTTAGAATGAGAAATAGAATGTATAAAACACTCAATATTATTTTTAAAGAATATCCTAGCTTGGTCTGTATTTTTGTAAGTACGACCCGATATTCTGCATAATAATGATCAACGAGACCATGTGAAACTAGTGATATGGTGTTTTTGAAATTGCTGTCATTAACATTTTCCAGGCAAACTACGACCACAACTACGGCAAATCACTAATTTATACTCAATCACTACAGTTCACAACCTTCACTCTAATGATGAATACCTAATGTTCTATCCGGTCTTTGTATCTTTATCTGATGATAAACGCTTTTATACATCAAGAAAGGTAGTAGTCGGAGTCTCGCAAATCAGTTTGAATAGATTATTGCTCAGACTTTTTACAATATAACAGATTTAGAGAGTCTACAATAATAATATATCAATGTATAATTTTGTATCCAAGGTAATTATATTATATAGTGATCGGCGGATGAAAATCGTCCATCGTCATTCGGCCACAAGATCGCTACCTTTTCTCAAATTGCCATGGTCATCGTCCTGAACCAATTTCGCTGATTATTACCGATTATTTTGCCGATTATTGAACAAATATTAAGAGTATGATATTAGATGAAATATATATTATAATAACTATCTTAACAAGTATGTATAATTTAATTATACATATTAATTCTTATATAATATATATACATAATATGTATCTATATTATATTAATATAATATATTAACTTAAATTAAATTTAATGTAAGTAAATAACTATTAATTATCAATAATAGTATAATACCTAGTTTTTAAATTCTAATGGATTATACATTTATGCAACAATTTATTAGGATATAATAATCATAATTTTGGTATATAAGTTATTTATATATTAATATACTATATTTTATCTTGTATTTATTTTATTAATTATTATATATATGGTATATTATCGCGTGTTTAAGTCATTGTGATTATTTAATTTGATACAGTAGCTACTCAATTATACTTATATTTAGTTTATATTCTTAGATAATATTATTAGTCTTATAACTGTATAATTAATATATATATATTTGATATAATATATATATTAATTAAGAATATAATATATTAATATATTAAATTATATATATATATATATATTAATATATATTATAAATATATATATAATAAAATATTAATATTAATTATATATGTGAATAATATATATATATATTTATAATGTTTTCACCAGAGTGATGTTCCCGGTGATATCCTTCTACACAACAAACATACCGAAGGCCCACCCGATCAGAGCGCGGATATACAACCCGGAAACAGTATAACCAGTGAATATAAGCAATGAAACTATTGATTCAAGAACATTATATCCTGTTTATCACTTTAGAAAACATCATGTTCACAAAATAACTAATTATGGCGCGCCCGGAAATTACCGAGGACGAAGTACAACGATACACGTATTACCTCGTTATAATTTAGTATAATATGTTTAATATGGCGTAAATTGTCAATACCACTACTAGTCCATCAATGAAGTATTAACACTTTGGTGTACATGTCCTTAGGTTCAAAGGAGAAATAGATTTATTCATGCAAATGGTCTGACTGCGACAACATACTTAAGTCATTTATTTCATATATAAAGGTGTGCGCATAATATTTTTTTATTAAATTCAAAAGGTATGGGGAGATCCTTTAATTAATAAAAAGTGAAAATAATATATATTAAAAAGTTAATACATTGTAATATTACGATAACGTCTTTTCCTCGATCATTAACAATACAAATAAAATGTTGTCTACCATTGTCCAATTCCATTTTCCAGTAAGTATAAGCAAAGTTTAGCTACTAGCTGTTTCAATGGTTGTCGCAAATACTAACATTAGTTAGCACAAATTTTACAAACGCCAAGTATTCTTTAACTACTTACAACATGATAAGAATAAAGAATAGCCTACTGAACACAAGAGTTACCTCAATGAATCAAGTCTTAAATAGATAAATAGATAAAATACAATATTTATTACATAAACACATGTAAAATATAATATATAATATTAACTCCTATTTATAGTATAAAATAGATAGTATATGAAATTCGAAATACTCAAATTATCAAATATTACCTCATAATTGTGATGCTAAAAACATTAAGCCATTTGATCATTAGTATCCTGGCGATAAGCCTATGTTGCCTATTATTGGGGTGTTTTCAACCCACCTAACCACTAAAATTATCGCACAGCTCTCGACTGATGAGGTAGGGACTGATAAATATTTGCTTGCAAGCACTGATAAGTTAATGACCTTGGCCTCATTTTCATGCCACCTATGAACTAGAATCAGGATTCATCTTCTGTAGTGAAGCATCTCACATGTATTACGTAGGAGCTTCATCTCCTTTTCAACTAGATTTTGCAACTTGAATATCTTTGCTCTCTTGAATGACTGTCTCTTCAGTTTTTCGAGAGGTTCCTTAGGTGTGATATTTATCTTTGAAGGGTGGAATGAGTATGTAAATGCAATTCAAGCCATGAACTTATCAAAAGTCTAAACATAATCCAATATCCTGCTCTCATCTCTCAGTTAAGATTTTATGTTGTGAAAAGCCACCATCATCACTAATCAGTAGCTTATGTTTACCAGGTTGCTTGAGATAAGTGACGGCTTTCCACCTTCTCTGTGAGGAATTCTTACTTTTTTTTGTTCAACGCGAGCAAGCTGCGTCAGGTTATGCCATTTAAATCATTCTATAGAAATGGTTTCCACTCGTTATGGAGATGACCTATATCTCTGTGAAGGTGAGTATTCATCGCCCCTAGATCCTTAAGGAATTCTAATACGATAGAACCTTTTATATTAATCGACACTAAATATTTTATTATTACAACAATAGTAAACAAAAAATTAATTTTAGAATATCTGAATTTGTTTTATTGTGAGTTTTATGTCTACCTAGATTTTTCTATGCAGATTATAATAATATGGTATTTTTGAGTTTTAATTTACTCTAGCAGTCGAACCGCTTATTTTTATGTTAGTGAGGGCCAAAACCACACAATTTGACCGCATCATGAAAGTATTTCTGAACCAGGCGAGGGTGCGCGGAGCCAGCCAGGGGGTCGTAGGGGGGGGGGGTGGGGGGGGGGTGGGGAGCGGATTGTGGGGGGTGGGCGTCCGCGACGACATGACTATAAAAATCCTAAGAGTCTATTGACGTAATCCGTGTCATTTCCTCTGTAGGGTCGATTTACATGGCAACGAATCATGCTGTGCGGAGTAAAATGTCCAGTTGGCCCAACTTATTGGTTTCATTAGGGGCATAGCTGCAATGGCTTAACAGAACTGGATTTGAATGGATCCGCACAATTCACCTTTCTACATCATATAATATAAATATACACCAGTAATTTTAAACATCTGTCACACTCATACAAACCTAACAATATATATTAATATATATTAATATTAATAATATATTATATTAATATTAATATTAATATTAATATAATATAATATAAATAAATATAATAATATATGTATAATATTAATTAATATTTATATAATATCATTATTAAATATAATATAAAACTACATATTCTAGATGCATTAGAGTAATATAATGTTTAGAATAAGTAGTGAGTAATGTTAACCACTTATTAATCTTTTTAATAATTTCAGAAAAATAAAATTAGTATATAATATACTACATGTATATAACATTTTAGTAATTGATATATAGGCAAGATATAACATAATGTATAAAAATCTAGTTGAGGCAGATTCATTTATGCTATGTTAGTGTATGTATGGTCCTTTCACGGAAATATTATGGTAGTTATTCTAAAGCAAAACATTTATTAACAACCAAATGATATCGGTGAAGGCAACCATATATATAGTGAGAAATAGCATGATCACACCGAATGATCTCTAACATTTGTGTACTCGTCTCATCTGTATTTCTCTAATTGATCACCTACCCATCCTTGCGCCACCTCATGTACTTATTGCTCGGATACTTGTATCAACATATCCCTACAAGTATGGGCTAACGAGAACACTACGAAAAGCTACATCGGCCTTTGCCCTCCAGAATATGTCATCTGCGAGAGCCAACCGAATTCACTATGATCTGATGCCTTATCTCTTGCGTGGTGAGATCAATTTCAAAATATGAAAGGGTGAAAGTAAGTAGACTCCGGGCATCATCTCCCTCTCCATACCCCATAATATTCCCTCTCATCCATCATGCGAAACCCCCAGTTTGAACTCTTCGAATGACACTCAACTCTCTCCTTATAATGTTCTACGTCATATATATTATATATATACTTCAACAGTAATATGACATCTAGAATAGTAAAATTGTTAATTATAGTTAATATATATAACTAATATATATATATTAAATATATATTATAATAT
>JABUQX010042931.1:0-17500 GCA_015478945.1 Trachelipus rathkii
AAGTTGCAAGAAGCACTAAGTCATACTATAAGTTCACATACATTGTACTAATTGTATGTGCTAGTGTAAGAAAAGTAGTATGGGTTATTAAGAATCTTATACCTAGCCTACTTTCTTAATACTCAATATATGCTACAAACTCGAATTTACTCATCAATATTCAGTCATACTACCATCCTATAGGCGCCACACTATATTATAGCACCTATCAAAGTGTAGAACTTAGTCTTATTAATTCTAGAAGCATAAGTCCAATAGCATGTTCGTAGCTCATTTGACCTGGATCCTACGCTTTCAATGTAGACTGGTCAACGACTCCATACTTCTAGATTCGTACATTCACGATTCATTATAAGAATACCTTTAATACTATAACACCTCATAAATATAACGTTCCATAATTCTGACGACCTTATCGATAGATTCCCAAGTCATGTCGAGCTTTTAACTTAAATTATTTCCTGTTCAAACTGCCTTCTCACGTACCCTCATAAAAACGGACTTCCCCAGACCCCCAAATAACCCTTTAGAATAGACTACCTCAACGTCAAAAATCTATCATACTTATACAAATATTTTACAAAGTCATGTCGGCAATATATTGACTTGGGTTTGTACTCGATAAATCCAGATACCATTCTTATAGAATACGCATCTACCGTAACATCGATAACCCTAAATTTTCTGGACGCCCTAATAAGGTCCGTTATTAAATAGCAGCTTTAGAATAATCTCGAACGTCACTGGTGATATAAGAATAATCGCAGTCATGCGAAGGGCTCCGGCTCCGCTCCGGCTCCGGCTCCGGCTCCGGAATAAAAATCTACGGTTTATAATAAACATTACAGGATTCCTGAAAAAATATAAAATATTTCCAGCATTTCAAGCATTCAAGCTCTGGAATCCAGTTTTCATCTGCTAGGAACAATCTGCTCAGTATGTATGTCCACATATAACTACATTAACTCGATTATAATAATTATATAGAAAATATATATATATTATCGTCATATAATATAATATATATACTAGTATATCATAGTTTATATAATATATCAGTTTAATATATATTATATATTTATATGATTATTATTATATCATATATTATATATATATATATAATATATATATATATAATATATATATATATAAATAATATTATTATACTTATATATAATTATATATATATACTATAAATATCTATATATAATATAATATATATAGTATATATTATATAATATATATATAATATATCATACTATATTATAATTTAATATACCTACTAATAGCCAGAGTGTATATCGTATTCCACAAGCAGATGCACAGGTTTAGATTTTACGATACGATAGATACATAAAACGCTATAATACTTATTCTGGATATAGATTCGAATATGGCTGATAGTAACATATGTTTTACTATTAATACAAGTCTGGAAATCAAAGAAACTATAAGTACTCTATGTACCTAATTATACTTTTAAACAGATTATCCTTATTATAATTATTAGTGCGAGACTAAAATCGTTTAAATGGTCAATCTGGAAGGTCCAATATTCTTGGACGACGCTTCATGGATAGTCGACTCGATCAATAATGTACTGATCCTGAGATATGATAATGATATGGTAGTATATGATATAGCTAAGTATAAACGTGAGTACCTAATTGCTGGCTAGTATTTCTAATAAAAGCGGTCTCGATGGAGGGCTGGCTTACACTGTAGTGACAGTAGAATCACGTAACCAAGATTAATATCCATATACTAAATAGAAATGAAGACTATATCTGCAAAGATCTACGTGAGGCAACTTCCATTCAGGTCTAAACGTAGGAATCAATTGCTCTACAATATGATTTTTCTCAATAGGTACCTCATTCAAATTACTCGCGCATTGATATGCTATCAAGTTAACGACCCGCCCTACGCCTACGTCTATATACATTTATACCATATATTATTGTTTGATCAAGACTCACGGTACAGTGCACACGAGGCTTATTCAGTTTAGTGTGAGCGAAATAATATCGTATATATATTGACCTTAATCATTTCTGTACTCAGCACTCTATTTTTAAGAAATATGAACTACATATGATTCGGCCGCTCCTAAATAATGATCACTACACCTAACTCAAAGATTGTCATTTCGTCGTGTAAGCTATGTTACTAGTCCATCTTCATAATCTCCTACAGGTTTATGCTCATACTAGCCTAATAAATATCAAACAGCTCTGATTTTATTAACATTACCTCATTGAGCTCAGAAATGGGATAATCATAAGCTGAGTTCAAAATTCTCGATAATAAATACAGAGTGATATTCATTAGCTATTTGCTAGATAGTGAGCCCATATCTACTGAAAACATGACCGCTAATCCTAATATGTCGTACTGACTGACGACTTCATATTATCCTTGATACACTATGCTAAACAATTAACTGTGTTATAAAGAAGTCACTTTGCCACGCTCTATCAGTTAGTTATGGAGGGCTCACCCGTGTACAGGCCGATGAGGATCTGTCTTCCAGAATTGCAACCATATGTACGAGAACTATACCCGACCACATGTCTACTCATCTTTCAGATACGTTATATTCTATATATTATACGTTATCTATTATCATCCGCAGTGTACTACTACTTACCTTCAGATCTAACTATCTGTATACGGTACGCACTAACAACCTATATATCTTACTATATATATATCATAACAACATCATACTATTATATAATCACTACCAGTCCTCTTCTGGACTATATACTAACATTCATCTTGTACTCCAACATAAAGATTGGACTATGAAGAGTTATGGAATGATAGAGTATTCAAGTTAGATGAGAAATTTCACGCAATCGATAACTGTATTCATATATAGGTAGGGAATGGCGGGTTAATTTTATATGTGAAGTAAGGTGAAGATCAGTTAGTACAAACTTGATTTACTTAAGAATAGCTTTTGCAGATTATAGCTTCATTAGACCCAACTATACTTAGGTAGTACAGTTGTTGTGAATATATATATCTCCAATATACCTATCATGTACTATGGTAGTACTGGTCTCTCATCTACTAGTGTGAGCTTGCATTTTACCATACTTCCGCTATTCATGTGTCCGGATAGTCCCATATTTATTTTGATATCCTTATTATCTTAGGTAGTAGGTGATACGCGATCATATATAATCTTGCATGACTCAGTTATATGCAATATGAGTACTACATCGTCGTAATCTACTGACTAGAGTAGGTATTATCAATAAGGTGGGACTGCATCAAGTACCTAGATCGACTTTATCTTTTCAATATCGTATCATATGCGCACAATTCTTCATACATACTCTCTACTTTCTCAGTAGTAATAAAGTAACTGGCATCATATACCATAGCATCTATCATGTTACTCGGTAATGCATTATTAGATAGCGTCAGATATAGTATAGATATGTGTACATAGATAATCGTATGTATTGATAGTATTGTATGCTATATGTAATAATATTATATATATGATATACTATAGTACCTACAGTTAAATATATAATATATATATATGTATATTTATATATAATGAGTGGTTAATATGATATACTTAATAGTCATAGTATATAATATAGATCTTATATATATAACTTATATTATATATTACTTTATATAATATATTAATATATATATATATTAATATATCATATATTAATATATATTTATACATATATATATTATCTATAATATATATATATATATATATATAATAATAATATATTATATATATATAATTATATATATATAATATTATATATATATCAATATATTATATATATATATATCAATTTATATATTATTCAAAGTTCGTCGTAATATATATTATATATATATTATTATATATATATATATTATTATATATATTATAATAGAATATATAACGGTCATATTATTATATATATGATAAATATCATGATATATTATATATATAATATATATAATTATATAATATATAATATTATAATATTCATTAATATCAATTAATATATATAATTACTTATGAAAATAATCAGTAGATATGCATAGCAGCCTGCATTCAGGTTCGAGAGTCAGACATCTCGGTTGCTCTAGATGTTATGAAGAATCTGCCATCTGTATAATATCAGCTATTCAAACTTGGTTATATATAGCATTATGCTAATAGTGATATCATAATAACTGATACACACACAGAATATTTCAGTCTCTGCGATGATACCTAATATGAGTGTATGTGATCTGAACCCTACGATGCTAAAGCCTTAAGCCGCTACGGTCACCTCATTAGCATTACTAGCTGTAATGATGAGCTCATATGATATGCTATTATGAATAGGCCTATTATTAATGTGATGATTAACAGATCAGTAAGGAATACTGTCATATTCGTACATACAGACAACGATGGTTTAGTCTATGTGTTATTGTTTGATCATTTATGATTATATTAATATTATTATTATTATTATTATTATAATTATTATTATATTATATTTAATTATATTATTATCATTATTATTTATATTATTATCATATTATTATATTATTATTATTAATTATACTATTTTATTTACTACTCGAGACATAATTAGTATTGTATCATCGTAAGTGTATCATCAATATTAAGCCTATTGGATAGCTCTATGTGCGGCAACTTCGTACTCTACGACTTCTCACATGCACCTATCTGACTTACGACATACAGGCCCTACTCGTACTACGTACTCGGCTACCCCTGGGCCGTCCCTAATTCCGGTCATACCTGCTCCTGAACATACGTCGGATGACGACTAGGTAACGTCTAATAATGATATGACATATGAATAGTTAGTAATCACCCCCCCCCCCCCTTCTGCCCTAGCCCCCCTCCTCACGCCCACTCCGCCACAACGCCTTGCACACGTTGCCATTTCTCAACCATTGCCCCCCCCTTCCCCACTTTTTGAGGCGAATTATCTTTCTTTTCGAGGCAACCTTTTCGTTATATGATAAGGTGTATATCAGCATTGCTATTATGCTAGTTCCATTCTACAACTTAGATTATATATATGAACTTAAATAAATTGATTAATTGATTATGTTATTATATATTAAGTGATCATCTATTACATTTATCGATATAATATATTCTCAATGTGATTATCTATCTAAGTGTTGATAGTTATTATATCAAACAGCAGCCCCCTGTGGTGACTTACTTTTGAGGTTTGGTGTTATTAGTAACTTTTATATTCATTGAGTTATAGATACATTTATCAACCTTGATAGAATGCTTATTTTAGTCTCAGTTCATTATCGCCCCCATTACTATTATTATTTATTATTAGTTACTTTGTGGATCGAGTGTCATCTTGATTATATTATTTTTATTATTATTATTATATGTGAGTTATTATTGATGTATAATGAAATTGATTATATATTTAGTATTATGGCATTTATATTATTTTTATTATGTGAGTGAGAGGAATGCAAAAGAGAGGAAGAAGAAGAAGAGGAAGAAGAAGAGTTATCAAGTATGAGAGAAGAAGAAAGAAGTAAGAAGATTAGATGGCCCAAGAAGTAGACAGAGGAGCCAGGGACAGCAGAGAGCCGGGATTGAGGAAGCAAGCTAGCAAGGCAAGACACGACGAACGAGCTAGAGCATATCGCAGACTATTGGCTGGACGCCAACGAGTCCTAATAGCGAATACAGCAGTACGAAGATTATTGCATATCACCCTGCACCACTGCAAGCTATATCATTTGCCAAGCAGTGATGTAAATGAACAATCGTGTGACCGTTATGCTCTGGGTTACCTATGATCATAAGAAGAAGTTAACAAAACGTTACTTCGAGGCTGTCATTTCTCATATATCTAATATTGTCTGTATTATCGTAAGTCACAATCTTATTATTTATTTTACTTAAGTGTAACTATAACATGAATTTGAACAAATCACCGCATTAGACAGGTACTTACATTTGTTAGCAAGTCATTATTAAATCACTCATTATTCATTTTATATTATTATTTAGTTATATTTTATTATATTTTTAATTTTTATTATTTATTTGTTATAGAATTATTATTTCTATATTATTTTATTATTAATTATTCATTTACTCTTATTTATTTATTTATTAAATTTATTTATTTGATATTAATCTGATATTAATGTATTGTATGTTTCGACAAGATTTAGTTCGAGAGTGTGGTGGTGCGTAGTAGTTTGTAGGTTGAGCGGTTCTACTCGTAATCGCGCGTGTTAAAGAATTTTGGAGGGGTGTTGAGGGAGTTGGGGGAGGCGTGGAGAAGCTGTGGCTTTGTATGACGAAGTTGACGTCCCCGGTGTGGTGGCGCCCGAACATTTGTGGACCCCAACCCCTTATCACTTAGCCTCCGCAGCTAGTCTGAATACGTACATCTGGCGTGACTCCGGCTAAACCGGTTTGCTGTCTGGCGAGTCGCTTGCAGAGTTGTTCTAGTGTCTAGATAGCACGCGGGTTGTACTGTGAGACTCGCGTGTGGAGGATGGCGTCTCCCTCTAGCGCTAGGATGCTCGAGAAGCCCACTGCTCGGTGCCGAGTATAATAGTCTAAGGAACTACCTCGTCGAAAAATAGGTAGAGACATTGCTTATTCCACAAAATCCAGTGTTCCTTATGATATGATGATATATTTAGGGTTAGATGTATCTGTAATATATTGGATGGTATTAAAGCCCGTTAGTAGTGAGTGTACTTCTATAGGACCCCCATTAGAGGGGGTTCCCGTTACTGATATAAATAAGAGCATAAAGTGCTAAAACTTAGAGTATCTTAATTATTAAGTGAGAGTATAATAGAATTGTGTAATTGAAGGTGATGAATATAATAAGATATGTGAATAAATGATGTGGAATAATATGATTTTAATTAGAAGAAAGGAAGTTATATTTACTGATCTACATTATAGAGTATGTGTGTTGTGATGTGGACAATGGCATATGGCTACACTCTGTTGATGTCTATGGTGTATCTCCTCGATTGTCTAGTATTAATTACGTATGTTATGTAAGAAGAAGAAGAAGAAAGAAGTAGAAGTAAGATAGAAGAAGGAGAAGAGAGGAAAGGAAGAAGAAGGGAAGGAAGAAGCAGAGCCGATGATAGAGCGTGATTATATTATGACATGAGCATGTTGAGCGCTAACTGTAGCATAGCAAGTTAATTTTGTTCCGTAAGAAGGAGCCCTTATCAAGTATATGTTATAGAGAACTATGTGCTCTAATGTAGGAGGCTTTTCGCAAGACAGATAATTGAGTGTTTAGTACAGAACGCGATAGAAGAATAGTAACCAACGAGAATCTGAATTGCATGCCAATAATAATGAGATCTGGAAGGTAGCCCACCTCATGAATACAATGTGTACTATCGACTAATGCTCGTTAGTAAGGTAGTGTATAGAAGTAGACGATGAGTGACCCAAGAATATTGAAGGAAGATTCTCTGACTAAAGCACTTATTGCATTCTTTTATGTCAACTATGCTTAGTTCGTATCGTATAGACATCGGCAAGTCGAACGACTGCGTTAACTTGTTTCATCGTCAGATATCAAACGGCTATTCTACACTCTTTCACAAGGCTCCATTCGCACGCCCCTACCCATTAACTGTCATGTCAAAGATGCTAAGGTTTCCGTGGATGTGGGGCATTTATCATGACAATTAAAAAGCACTCACTCGTTACGCATTCTAATTTGAGAATCGTCATAACCTTCCACCATGGTTCAACTGATTCAACGCCTTACTTATGCCTCCTTATCATCATTCAGCGTATGATAAATCATTATACAAAAATCTCAATGTACTTATATACATAGATCAGACAATATTATGCTGACGTAACTCATAAGTTTATCACTTGTAATAAGCTACTTAAGCATCATCTGAACTATAGAATATTACTCCACAACGAGATACTTTATACACATCTTATAACAGAGTGTGAATTATAAACGGTAGATACGTAATATCAGATGTGTATCATTCACTTTTAACAACCTGTTAAAGTAACTTTTTACATAAAACATCCATAATACGTAACTATAATTTCATCACTTTTGTCAATGTCATAGTCTTATCTATTAAACAATTGTTACTTTTACTCTATCTAAATGATTAATTATTGTTAACTCTATAATAATTTTTAATATACAGTGTGTAATATATATCATACAGACTCTCAAATGTAGTTAATTAACTTACGTAATCAATAGTATTCAATCCATTAATAAATGCTTTACATTAGCATCAACTAGTTAACTATTAAGGAAATTTATAATTGTAACAAATATATGGCATAACTCAGGTGTACATACTTATATAATGCAAGTATACTGCTTAACCTTAACTATAGATTCCACATATCATAAACACCTGTAAATTATATAAACTAAATCATAGCATATTTGCAGAATATCGTAAATTCCAGTTTATTGCTATTATGATATTTAATTCAATCTTATATCTCACGTAATCAATATACGATTGTAAATTTACCCAACTGAGTAATATTTAATCTTAAAAATTTATACGAAACATATACATTGGTTAATATCTATACTCCAGGGCAGCTGAATATAGTTATGCTAACTGTATATCATATTAATAGATTTCCCACATCAATAAGCTATAACATATCTGTTACTTGTAACTATAGATTATATAATATATGTGCATATGGACAATATAGAACCTCTATACGACACCCTATAGTAGTACAATACGTAAGTATAGTGTTAACAGATTAGTATAGCATTAGGAGTTCTCACAATCGTTCATCGAGTTACACCAAAAGTAATAAGCATATCGAGAAGCATTGGTGTATAGCAGAATAGAGGCGGATAGAAGTAGCTCTTCGTGATCTACTTATATTTTCAAGGCGATAAGTGTCTGCTTCCAACAGTGAGTTAACGTTAATGCTTACACCTAACCACCACTCAACTCAGTAATAGCGGAGAAACACGTATGCTCCCCTACCTCTCGTCCTATTATCATATACATGATCAACTACAGATAGATAGTTGCTCAGAACATTAATTCGCACTATTTTCATCATAGAGTTAAGCGTACGAATTAGCAGATCGATGTGAGGTGAAACTAGGTAATAACTTAATAGAGATAGATAATCGACAATCGACAATCACCCTAATCACAATGTAGGCATTCAAAATGCACAATATAAGAAAAATCGTGTTACACGACTCTCCAAATTTCCAGACTCGAACACATTGTAAGTGATACTAACCTTTACATACCACAAACGATAACCCGTTATCGTTAACGTCTCTTGATCGTAGTGCATATCTCTAACATACCATATATACTGTGTTCTAGTACTATACATTGACACAGAGTTGACTGATCAATTTCATAAATATATATAGTAGTCGATAAGTCTATCGCTCACAATGAGACCTCGATTAGAGTATCAGAGCAATACAACGTAGTATAGACGGTGAATAATAAAGTTCAAGATATAGTTTTAAGAGGTTCTGCTGTGTTTAGGACTTCTCGCGACCTCCTCCTGTATAGGGAAGAATACGCCAACTCTAAACATGGAAAATGATTTTTTAGCTTTAACGTGATTTGCTTCAAATATATTGATGCAAAAAATAGACAGTTCAATTCAGATGTGTCAACCCTTCTAATAGCGCATGAGGTACGTAGGAGACACAGACTCGAAATGTAGACGTCACGGCCATTCGTGTTTTACGATGAATTAGTAAAATGATATAACACATGCATTGGGAAATAACTCAGAACTACCTGCGTTTGAAAAATATCTAATCAACGAAAGGCGGGTAAGGAGAGAGTGTCGGGCGGCGAGCTGGTCACCTCGCTCGAGTGTGAACCTCGGATACTCGCGCGAATAACTCTCCTACTGAGAAAAATAGTGTATAAACAGCCCTTAAATGTAATGAAGATTCTTTCTTGTCAGATCCACAGTACAGAAGATATAAGTATAAAACAAAGAATTAACGACTGATACGATATGAAGCTATATTCAGTTCTAAAATAAGGTGTCTATTATTCAGAGTCGTAACAAGAGCAGTTACTAAACAATCTATACTAACTCTAATATAGAAGACGATCTGACTTAGCATATCAAGAGCAACAAAAACAACAAACTCAACAATAAAGAGAGGATTTACGATCATCAACATAAGATATCATTTGAGATACTAACCATCGAAATATATAGCTATAACTCGTAAAAATTAATAGTTTTATCACATTAATATATATCTTAAGCATAGGCTTATTTTATCAGTGCTTATAAAGAAATATTGATACAACGCTCGAATCCTTAACATAACATCATCGTAAAGCTTATCGTGATACTAATACCGTTTACATATAGCAAAGTTCCTAACAACTATAACCAGCCTGTATAAAGTAACTGAACACTCCTGCAATCATATAAGAGCTGATAACCTAATTGAGTATTCTTTCAGTAAAGCGTATACATTAAACACTCATGTGAACTGTAATAGTTTTACCATTATTAGATCTAGTATATATCTTTTTGTCAAGAATCTATTATCCAATACATACATATGGTTAGGATTATTTCAATACAGAAAGCAGTTGCGAAAGTATCGCTAATATTCGCTGAGCAAGTTAGTCGTTTATACTAGCACTAGAATTAATAAGCTACATATACAACATCAACCACAATAATGACATCCTAAGTAATCTATGATGTACCATACAGAGTTACAGACACCATATTACCCATAATACTGTATCTCGAATAAACCACTAACGATTACAACAAACTTTCGCGTCACTCTTCGGATGATAGTATATAGCTTGATTTGACAAGTATTGACATACGATCGAAACTAGTATCTACAATGATTATACCGACTATGACTCAGGATCTGTAATGAGGGTTGGAATCAAAGTGTTCACTTTATGGCGAACCTGATCAGTCACCACATCTAACCACACGGAATCAACACGGTTAACGTTAACAGGAGCCCTATTTCCTGCAACAACTTAACTAAGTACCTCGGATACAATGCTTAACCCTCATCATCTTAATTACCATTCTAAAAGACCGGAAGATACATATAGTTACATTATTTCACATACTAGTTGTACAGAAGGACATGTCTCTTATTCATGACAATCAATGTTATTGTGGGGATAGATATGACTTGACGATTAACGCCATTGGAAGAGGTCATATAAGCAGTAACCAGTTATGTCAAGCACAAACCTATTACCAATTTACTCATCAAAGCTTCGGCTTCCGTGTTCAATGATAAGCTAATAGGAAAAGGTGAATGACTGGTATAAAAGCTCTAGTTATGCATTCGAGTCCCAGACATCACTTAGTATTTCTAAGACAGTCATATAACATTAGTGTAATACTAGCTTACATCTAGACGAATAGGACATGCTCTCGGCATGTGCTTCAAGTATGCTTGTTAGTATTTCTTATAAACAATGAAAGCAAACCTCAGCTATTCGGAAATAGGCGAGAGTCCCAGCCTGATAACTAAGGACTCCTTATACTCAATGCTACAACGAAGAGCACACAAACTCAGTAGACGGAACTGAGTCTAAGCCTAGCCTGATAAGGCTAGATGCTATTTCTCGACTAAGACTCGCTTTGTTCTATTCATAGGAGATCCAACATTAACTCACCGTGAGTATTTTTTAACGCCTGCAACTCAATGAATAAATAACATAGTGTCAATAGGGCAAACCTTAAATACGTACACCTACTCATTCTCGTATGTG
The DNA here is from genome assembly GCA_015478945.1 of Trachelipus rathkii. Classification (NCBI taxonomy): domain Eukaryota; kingdom Metazoa; phylum Arthropoda; class Malacostraca; order Isopoda; family Trachelipodidae; genus Trachelipus; species Trachelipus rathkii. Next base: position 11,803 of record JABUQX010042931.1, read on the forward strand.
GAATACAATTCTAGTCTCAACATCCTGTAACAATTTCACACTATACTTATCAAGGTAAGTAGCTCAATAGTGATCAATCGAACTTATCGTCGATATGTCATACCACTTTTTTACCTCAGCATATCTAAGACCATATACAGGGTATAAGTCGTATCAATTCTAACTAACAAAATACCCTTTATCACAAAGATAGACCATATAGTGCAATCGTTAAAAGATACCTCCAAATCATCTTCATTGAACTATGCGAGAGTGTAACAGAGCTATCTTCAGCACAGAAAGTAGATCGAATTACTGTGCTGTGAGAAGTAACAAAGTTTCCACATATTCCAACTAATACAACTAACATTGATCGTAGTATCAATTAGAACTCATATAGGAGACAATTAAAAAATGTGAGAGTGCTTACTAGAGCAAACCATTATCTAACACCTTACCCCTCTCTAAAAAACCAAACAAGAGCCATTATAAAACCATACGGGTCTACACGTATCTCCTAAACTTTTATACTAACGGTCTCATCTCACTACACAGACCTAAATGATTACTATAGCAACTCAAAAAACCTATCAGTGCGAGTGTTATCCCTCTAACAAAAATTACAGTGTTACTGTTCAACACTCTTTAATTATTTACATGTTTTACAAAGAGCTAGTTAAATCATCTCATACTAAACACGATAATACCTAAACTTATCGAATAATAATACTAGTATCTATAATTTAATACCAACGAAGCTATATATTAGACAATTACCTTAGCAAATATAAACGATCGAGTGTAAAAAACCAACAGCTTTGATGCGCCTCTCTCGAGTAATGGTGTTATGCAATACTGTAGAATCGAACAAGGGGAGAATCTACTCCATAATAGCGTGAGTGATAAAGAAAGGCTTAACCCTCAGATAAGTAGGTGTTCACATGTGTTAAAAGGGAGCCACATCAGCACTCACGTTCGATGGCTATGATGCTCGAGGAAAATAAGCCAGCTTACACCACGCTTCAGAAGCTAAACACAACTACACACGAAATAGCACTGATTCCCCCTTATACCAGATTTACATCCACACTTTAGTTCCAGAGACGCTGAACGCGACCGGCATGCCTATACACGCCTTAGACGTGTATACTTTCTACTCTATCCCGAAAGACGATAACGGCTATTATACTTTTTCAAGCATATCTCTAACATTGTTGAACTCTCGGTCTTTTAAGATACTATCATCTGCATTTGTGACAAAATTCAAGCTTTGTTATATTAAGTTTAAGATTTCTCAAGAGTAATTGTTATTCGCATTAAATCATGTTAACAACTTGACTTCACTCTATCAATACTAATGATAGCCTGAAAACGAAGTGAATACGACGGCATAGTAAAATGTGTTAGATCAGAGATTATTATTGAGATGGAGTTTACCTTTTTATAACGGCACGCTCCTGAGCTCAGACATGTAGATTCCAAACACGTATGAACAGTTAGTAGATAGATAATGTATAGAATTTATCCGCTTGAGTCTTCAAACTGATTATTGGGTCTATTAAAGTGTTGATGTCGAGTAGGATAACTTTAATGTAGTTAATTTGTGATACCTTGTGGTCTATTGACCCACATAAGCAATAGTAATTCTCTAGCGTTTCAGCATCGTACCTGAGGTGTTTTACTCGATTCAGATATACTTCAATTGATGACTCATCGTTTTATCTCTCAAAACGAGATCTCCTAATCGCTACTTTGATTGAAATAGCAGAATAGTCAAGCTCAAGTCAGTTAGAAGTTGGTCTCACGTAGAGTATTCTTCAAATGTTAGAGCAATCGATTGGCGTAAATCAATTATGATAGTATTTCTCTACTGAGGGAATCAATACTTTTAGTAAGTTGAATTATCTAGCGTCTCGATTAAATTTGATATGCGGAACTTTTATCTCTCGTTGTCAATCGCAATTACAGTAGAAAAGGAATTAAACGCTCGAGAGTAGCAATTACGACGCGGTATCGAATGTAACCCATATCTCTCGAGTTTATCGACCTATATGGATAGATGATGTCTCGTCTTACAGTATCAAACACTCTGATACAAAAGCTCAACAAGAGGATAAATCTATAGGTACTAACAGAAGTAGAGAGTTCTATTTGGTGATTTACTTAACAGACTTGAACAATTTTTATTGGCATAACTGTAACACATGGATTCGTGACGAGGCATTAATTAATTATGGCTTAACATAGGATTACCTGTAGCTAAGATATGAATATACAATGGGTACATATTACTCGATGCTATAAGTTAGCACGAGCTTAAGCACAATAAACTTTATGTGAACATTTTAAAACATAATCACGAGTTTACTATTCATTCTTAAAACACACAGTTCTAAGTAAAACAGCCGAAGCCCCATTTGATAAGGGCACCAAAGCAACCATATCATCAGAACCCTATATCTCCTTATCTACTCATGATGACTTCAGTTCTAGTTATATTAGTGACAGAAATGTAAAGCGTACGCGTCAATTTTGCTTTTACCAAATTGGCTATATCAGCTATGTATGATATTTTAGGACAAAAGAACAAACTCAGTCTACTTTGAAACAGCTACTAGCGTTTTACAATGTCACCATTCTACTTACTCGAGGAGTGCAAGTTGTATAAAGTTATATGTCGTAACTAACAAGCAATGATGGTTTTTGAACCACTAATTAGAGATATATGGCGGGACTCGTAAATCCGCACATCGCCTGATTAACTACAAAGGTAATCATGATTGTTTCCTTACCTTTACAGACTAAATCACCTATGAGAACCACACCAGCGCTAGACTACTTACGTCGTTTAAGAATTAACTTGGCCTAACATATAAGCCGAATTCCCTTGCTCCGACCACTGGTAATCCTCGGACTTATGAATATGTACCAATTGCGTTCTCAATTTTATAAATAGCTCACTTATGCATACTCCACTATACAAAGTAATTTTGTCTTTTAAAGGATATTCATCTCTCCACTGATAGAGTGATGTAATGAGGTAGGTAGTATATTTTCCGAGATCATGTGTACACACTTTGGGCGACTAGTCAGTCACCTGCAGACCAAAGCTGGGGTAATGACATATGATTAAGACATTATCTCAGCTCCGTAACGGGATATATTTAAGCACCCATATGCTGAGTGTAAAACAGAGGAATGACACTAGACCGTGAAGATATGAGCAGTCCCAAACCAATACAGCCTACTAAACAAAAAAAATTCTGTAAAGCATTATAAGAATCAATGGACTTCTTACACAATCATATTCGAAGTGCGGTAAAGTTTGTTACATGTTAGTGGTTTATTCGTACGTATGGTGCGGTTAGGTTTGTCGTTGTACATTCTATTCTTAGTTCAGGGTTATGTTATGTAAGCTTTATTAATGTGGAAACTTGGTAAGTTAGCATACTTTCACTGCCCTGTATGATAATTAAACAAAATAATATATAAAAAAGAAATTTTCTTGCTAAAATATTACTGTGTCAATGTAAAAATTAACGTTTAATAATGTTAGGAGATATGTTTTGGTAAAAGTATTGAATAGTTTTAACTGTATGCCAATATGTCAGTTTACTGTAGGAGGTGTTAAGTGTGGAAAACTTTGTTAATGTTAACAGTTTTATTCGTTGCTTAAGTGGTTAGATTGTCGTTTGTACATTATTTTCTTAAGCTCTGGTAAGCATGTTAGGCTTATTAAGTGAAAACAATGTTACGTTAGCATATATTCGTTGGTTAGTATCCAAAGAACTTATCTTTGTACTATGTTATTGTTGTTGTTGTTGTTGTTGTTGTTGTCTAACGAGAATACATACCCTTTTGAACTGGTATGGTTCATTCGTACGTCGTATTCTTGTTTACTTTTTTCTGATTGGTTGAAAGAAAGAATCTCATTACATTTAAGGGCTGTTTATACACTATTTTCTTCAGTAGGATAGTTTTTCGCAGTGTTGATACGATGACATCTCCCCGCATCTCTACGCTTGTTGTTGATATTTTCACGAGGAGTTTCGTTATTCCCAACGATGTGTCATTTATATTTAATCGTAAACCGAATGGCGACTGCTACATTGCTTGTATTCATGCCAGAGGGTCAAATATAATAAGTATTGCATCACTTTATGCAAATAGTTAAAGCATAAAATCATTTTTCATGTTTAGAGTTGGTATTTTCTGAAAGGAGGCGGAGTCTAAAAAGAGGATAAGCCTAAAAACTTTACTTTATTCGTCTGTACTCGTAGGTATTGATGAGGAGTCAGGTATGGTTATGACACCATTTTTGATAATGTTACTGTTGTCAATGTAAGATTAACGTTAATATGTTAGAGATATTCTTGAAAAAAGGTATGAATAGTTTACGTTTTGTATGTAAAGTTAGTTAACTTTAAACCGGTGTTAGGTCGGAACTTTGTAATTTGTTAAACAGTGTATTTGTGTGTAAGTTTGTGTTAGGTTTTTGTCGTTGTTACATTATTTTCCTAGTTATATGATGCCTATGTTAAGCTTTATTTAATGTGAAACATTGTTAATGGTAAGCAATATATTTGTTATCAGTATGATAATCGGGACAAGGTTTATGATACTTTTTGTTTGCTAAATATTAGTGTGTTATAAGATTAACGTTAATATGTTAGAAATTATATGCTTGAAAAAAGTAAGATTAGGTTTTACGTTTTGCATACCATGTAGTGCCTTTACTGGTGTTTTAAGTGTGGAAACTTTGTTATGTTAACAGTTTATTCGTGTTTAAGGTGTGATAGGTTTGTCTTTTGCACATTATTTTTCTTAGTTCATGTAACGGTATGTTAAGCTTTATTGATGTGGAAAACTTTGTTACGTTAGCATACTTTCGCTGCCCTGTATGATAATTAACCAATGTTGTGATAAATTTTTAGTTAAATATTACCATGTTAGTGTAAATTAACATCGTTATGTTCCTTTATATGATTTGATAAAGAAAGATGTCCCGTATTTGCATGCTATGTTAGTTACTTTAACAGGTGTTAAGTGTGGATCTTTTGTTAAGGTTAGCAGTTTTAATTCTTGCTTAAAGATAGTGCCTTGCCGTTTGCCTTTGTAAATTATATTCTTAGGTTCAGTTGATTTGCTATGTGTAGCTTATTAATGTTGAAAACTTTGTTACGTTAGAGGTATTACTCATTGGTCTCTGTATGAAATTACACCACGGTTTATGGTTAAATTTTTGTACATATTACCAGTGATGTTAAAAGTAACATTTTATGTTTTGGAGACATTGCTGTGACAAGAGTTGTGATAAGTTTACGTTTTTTTGATGTTATGTTTAGTTACTTTACAGTGTTTAAGTGTGAAACTCTGTTAACGTTAACCGTTTATTCCTGTTTAAGATGCGCTGTTAGGTTTTTCTCGTTGGGGGTTATATTCATAGTTCAGATAATGCTAAGTAAGCTTTATTGATGTGAAAATTTTGTTACGTCAGCATATATTGTCTGATCTTTGTATAAAAAACTTGATTTTATGTTATGTTTATATAAAATGATACTCGAATAGATCAATTAATCAATAGATCAATAGATCAATAGATCACAATTGGACTTACTGATTTACTTACTGACTTACAATTGGATATACTGATTTACTGCTTTAGGGTATGTTAAAAACGTAAATTTTGTAGTTATTAAACATAAAAAGAATAAGAAAT
>JABUQX010042931.1:30000-31056 GCA_015478945.1 Trachelipus rathkii
AAAAAAATATAAAAAAATAAATAAATAAAAATAATTTCTGTCAGATTAACGCTATTTGTTTTGTTATTTTTATTGTAAGTAAAATTCTAAATTAAATTCTAATGGAAGATGCAACTTTAAAAAAAATAAGGAAAATTCCTGAATTGGTAAGTATTCTTACGATTTTGTGGCAAAATTTGACCCAAATAAAGCGCCAACTAGAGCTTCTCTCGCTATTCTTATACTATGGCTATGTAGTAATACCAAAGTTTTGCTTTGCTACACGTACACTATCACAATTGTGACACTATGTAGTATGTACATATTCTTTGATGTGTACTCATATTGTTATTGTAATGAATATTTTTATATCAAACAGATTTTAGTCCTTAATAGTTTTCAGTTTCGACTTGATATGTAATTAAATGATAGATTACGAAACTATAAATTATAAACTTTAGCCTACATATATTTCATTTTCATGCTCAGATCGTATGTCCTATCTATAGTTGGGACATGATCTTATGCACGAAGCTATAATTGTAAGGTGTAAAAGAAAAGTTTTGCAGCAGATATAATTATTTTTTTCTTTAAATTATAGTAACTGTATTCAAAATTCTTTCAGGGGAGGGATAGTATTTGATTATAATTGGTAATAAGTCCATGAAAAATGAACAATTACAGAAAACTAACCTCAAGTATTGGACTTTTGAAAAGAGGAAATGGTGAGTTAGGAAAATTTATGGTAATTTTTATTAGTGGATTAAACCTGTATTTAAATGCTTTAGAATTAGATTTATATTTATTAAAAATTCATAATACTGTTAAGACGTTAGGTGATTAGGGTTTATTTATAAATTTGTTAAAAGTGTAAAAAATTGACAGCTGAATTAAAAATCATTTATAAACCTATTCTATGTGTATTTTAATAGTAAAAGGTGTAAGGTTCTTCACCTGGGTTACTCAAACAAAAGATTTGACTAATAAATGGGGATTGGATTGATTCTGTGCACTAAGAAAAAAATTTAGGTGATTGTAAGCAGTAATCTGAAAGTAGTTAATAAGTGTTTGGAAGCA
>JABUQX010042932.1:0-12500 GCA_015478945.1 Trachelipus rathkii
AAAAAAGAGATCTTGGTTATAAAAAGAGCCACTCGCTTCGATCATACCAGCTGGAGTCGGGCTTTTGCAGTTGCTTGGAACAGTCATTTAATGCTATTGGGAATGATCGTTGCCGAATAATAATCAAAGCGGGCCCAGGTAAAACGATCCATAAGGGAATGGACAATAAGAAATATCATACAAAGAATGTGGTGATCTAAACGTTCGTAGTAGGAGTCCTGTGTCAAGATCAGGAAAAGGGGTTAAAGTGTATTAAGATCTAGACTTAATGAAGTGACGAGACTGCACCACCATAAGGGTTGGCAGAGGTTTTGAAGTCACCTAGTATAAACCTGAGTAACTGTTAAAAAATACTATGACTTAGTAAATCACTACTTCGAGCTATTAAGATTGAACATATGTAGTGTGATGGACTAAGTGATTCTTCTGCCGTACTCGCATGAAAGTAGCTGCAAGGGTTGGAGAGGGACTGGGAATTAGGACAGATTTTGAAATGAGTATTCTGCCCGCCTTAACATTTCACTTCTCTATAGAAGTTAATACTGGCGGCGATTTATAATTCAGAGTTTAAGCAGAATCCACATACATACTCGAAGTTCCTGCAAACATATACATTTGGGGTACATATGTTTATTAGTTGAAACAATTCTTCGAATTAGAGTAAAGCACGACAATTCCTTGACAGGAAAGTAGTCATGGTGACGTTATGAAATATTATGATGTGGTCTATTAGAGACAATTTCCTATGTGACTGGGGGTAATGTTAGAGGTGTTCAGATGAGAGGGAAGGTGAACGTGTTCGCGAGAAGGAGACAAACTGGGTGAAAGGGTAGTCATGTACACCAAGATTTATTGGTTGTATGACATCTTTTTAGGAGGATTTTCAGATGTATTTGGTGAAAGAGCTTCACTATGAATGCGCGCTAAGTTGAATTCAACCAAATCCAACTTGTTATGTGGGTTTGGTTGTTTAATAGAAGAGCATTCGTAATGCTCATATTATTAGTGCGTAGCAGTAATCGAGTATCCGCTTGGCAACAGATCAAAAATTGAGAGGGACATAGAGTTAGTTCTTTCATGGAAATGGAAGGAAGTGTAAACGAAGGTCATTGTCTTTTTTGAGAAATATTGTTGGGGTTTTCGACATCGATTTCCAAAATAGATTTCGATTAAAATTGGCAAGTCTGAGTCTGAGAATTTTTTTCCAGTACTTCCATCATGGCGGGTGACCTTTTGGAAATTGGGCAGTTTGATTGGAGAATGGCACTCGGGTCATTCTTCTGCCTCCAACAAACCCATAATCGCTTTAGAGCGTTTGCGTACGTTACTTGAACAGCTTTCATTACACTTTCGGAAAGTGCCAGAAAGCATTAGAAGAGAAGGGTCATCATCATCAAGCTCCTTTGGGAGCTGTTATCTTATCATCTTCTAGGGGTATAGAATCCCTTAGAGAGAGCTGATAAAGGAAACTCGGGAGAATAATTAGAAGAAATTCTAAAGAACTAGATACTGTCTTGTAGACTATTAATGGTTGGTTAATGGGTTGTTTCATTATCTGGAGATTGTGTGAGTACAGTCGTTTTGAAGCCTTATGCATTTTGTCTCAGAAGTAGATTTATGCGAGTCTCTTCTGTCTGCATTTTTAATCTGGTTAACTGAGTGTTCTTTGTTAAAAATTCGATTGCTCTATATTTTATAACGAATAATCTTAATCTTTGGCGCATTTCTTTCTGTGGTTTGAAACACTCTTTACAGGGTTTTTTAGTAGTATGTGGAGCAAATTAAGGGTGACCATACGAGACGGTCCTTCTTGCATAAAGTTTGGTGAACTAATTTGGTGAGTATGGGACATGTCTTGGCAGGAAGTTTTTTCCAAATTTTGTATTGGATGAGTCCTAGCTATAGTCTCATTGCTAGCCTTGTTGAAGTTAAATAACTCTGATTAGGCTTGTTGAGGCTTTTTGGACGGGAGAGTTGAATCAAGGGCTGCTTTTGTACTCTTTGAGAAGTTGGTAGTGTGGGTAGCAGGTAAACTGGTTGCAGTACTTGCCTGAGTTTCAACGGAATTTAAGAGAGGAGATCTATTTAGGATAGGGTTGTGTTGGCCGATTAACACGCGGAGGCGTGGGGCAGCTGTAATTGTGGCGTAAGATTGTTTTAGATTTGTCTGATATCTTTTTTCATTGAACTGGCGTATAGGAGTCATCTCTCCTGCTCAATTCTATGTATGGACATAGCTCTAAACGCTCCTGTTCAACAGGTAATTACGGCATTTGAAAAGGAAGCACGTGGTCCTTTAGAGTTTCTGCAGTTAGTGGTATTTTCATATGTAGTGTGAAATATCTTCGCAAGATTGGCATATTCTTCCCTGTCCCCGATACAAGTATATCTTTTCGGGATGACCACAACTGTTGAGGAAATTTGAAGCAACGTCTGGTCGAGGGATAAACGTGCGAACACTGTACTTTGTGAACTAATTTGACCTTTGTAGGTGATTAAAGGGGTTATAATAAGTCAGCAGTAAACGGATTTTGGTTTGTCATGAGTTACCCGCGAGGGAAATCTATAAATGTTTGTACAGGAAAATTCTTTTCTGTGGATTTCTCGCTATAATGACAGCTTGTCTTCGTCTCTATTCATACAATAAATAGTGCCTTTAATGTTTTTCTTAGTTCATCAGGAGTAGAAATAAGAGAATATTGCAAGAGACGTTTAAGCAATGACAGAATGAAACTTTGATTTCGGTTAGCAGTTTTTACGAGAATGGACCCATTTCTCATAATGTGACCGGAGGGTCTTCAACTCTAGACTTTTTTCAAGTGCCTGCACGCTGAGAACAGAATCGTTCTGTGCTCAGTAAGATTTGGAGTAGTGGGATCGCAGTATCTGAGATAACATGGGGTGAATGAACTATGTCACTGACATTCCTGGGGGGGTGTCAGCGTAATGAGAGGTAAACGAATGAGTAGACTGTTAGGGGCACCGTTATCGGGTGCCCGGGCCGTTTGGGCGCACCTGGCGTGTTCGGTGTTTGCTGTTCGACGAATCGTTGAAATTTTGCAAAGGACCCTCAGGTTTTTAGGAGAAGGTGAGTTACATGGCATTAGTACTCAGGCTAGAGTATGTAGGACGTGGTAAGGGTCAGCTGAGTACCTTACAAATGTCAATTGTTGTTGATGTTGTTTAACTCACCTTTATTTAAACAACGTTATTTCACTTTAAAGACTTTTTCCATAAAAATAATTTTACCCACAAACTTCGTCTTCCATGGAATGAACAGCATAGCAAATAAACAAATGAGACATTAAATGCAAATTAATCAGGATGGCTTGGAAAGCATATATTTCATAAGGAGGGAAATCCTTCCTCACATGCAGGTCACAAGTCCAGAATAACCCACCAACCATCTCGGACCACCCGTAGGGTGGCCCTGTGGATGTGGCTCGAAGTCTCCAAACTACTCGTACCCACGCCGTTACCAACGGCACCATATATAAGTCTCTACGCCTAAGCTTGAGATTATACACCAAAAGTGCAGAATCAGCCTCCCAGTGTTAGTCCACTGATCAGTTCCCTCTCTACAATTTGCGCCGGTCAGAGTGAGCGATAAATGACTCGGTTTTTTCAACGGTACCTCCATCCACGGGAGTAAGTTGTGGGGTTAACTGAAACAAATGCGGGAAAATGCACTGGATGCCCATGAGTTGATGAAAAGGGGAGGGCAACAATTATACAATAATAATTAATTGAAGTGACTAATGGTGGGAAATAATAATAATAATAATTATAAATAAAATAATAATATAATAATGAAAATAATAATAATAATAATAAAATAATATAATAAATAATAGAAATAATAATAATAATATAGTATATAATATAAAAGGCATTCCGCTCTGACACACTGAAAGGGCGGCAATATCCCGCAACAGTTCCAGAGAACCCCCACCACCACAACTTCAAAGGTAATCTCTTCGGTGGAATATAATATATACTATATTATAATTATATATTATATTATTTTATATATATATATATATATATATATATATATAGGTATATATATATATATAATATATATTATATAATAATATTAATTAGTATATATATATACTATATAATATATTATTATATATAATAATAGTATTATATATTATATAAATTAATATATAATATATATTAAATATAGTATATACTAATATATATATATATAGTATATTATATATATAATTATAGTATTATTAATAATAATAATATATATATAATATATATATTATATAATTATATGAGTACTATGTACTGTTACTGATATATTAACACGAGAAGGCAAAAAATAAATAATAAATAAATAAATAAATAAATAAAAACCTCCTTAGAATTTCTTCTGATTCCAAATCTATAATTTGTTTTACTGTAGGTGCTGCCGTTTCCGAGTTACATGATGTTAGCTTTAGACACTCGACCTATTATTATATTATTATTATATATATATTATAATATATATATATATATAATAATATTATATTATTATTATATATAATATATATATATATATATTATAAAATATACGTAATATACTATATATATATAATTATATATATAATATATATTATATATAGTATATATATATATAGTTATATATATTATATATATATATATATATTATATATATATATTAGTATATATATATATATATATAATATAGTATATGTAACGAACTGCTGATTACTCGCGGAGCGCTGAGTGTCCTATATGAGACTGCTATCTCACCCTATGAGAATGGGCTGGTTACCCTGTAGTGTGGCTGTGGCTTAATTTGACCGACACGGTGCCTAGGAACTTGTGAGGAGAGTCGTAACCCAATTGGGGGCTTATACGATGTGCCGGGAAGAAACTTAAATACCAGTTCAGGAAAAAAGCCTTGAACAGGCCAATCAGCGGGCGTGGATTGTGTGGTCAAGACGCGCTTGATACATCGGAACCAGGTAGGATCTTTCGTTGTTGAATAAGGCATGAAAAATGTACTACGAACTCGACTCACACAGGGATAAGTTCGTATAGGAATATATGCAGTACAAGGAGAAAGGAGGGAGGAGTTTGTGGATATGATGAAGGAAAAGACACTGGACTTTCTTGGTGTTGCGAACAGGTAGGGTGAGGGCAGGAGGAGAAATAGCATGATGATTACCCACCTGATATACAAAGGGAAAGATGAGAGAAGAAAGTATGGGTGCATGTGTCCTGACCCCGGATTTGCAGACAAAGTAGATGAATAGTCTTAAAAGAAGAATACTTGCCTTATACACGAGCTCGAAAAGGAACGGTGTGGGCTAACTATAGGTCCTATGCACCACCCAAGGAAGATCACAGGAAGAAAAGAGTTTTTTAATAACAGTGTGCAAAAATGTTATGACAGAATGATAAGTGAAAATTGTCATGGGGACTTGAATGCGCACATAGGAAGGGAGAGAATAGTTACCAGATGATAGCAGTGGGGCGTTTGAATAGAGACTAAGAAACCGGAGGGAGAGTTGTTTATGGATTTGCGGTAAGCAATAGTTGGCATGACTGAATACATAACTTTGCGCGATAGGAACTTCGCATAAATGGACCTGTACACGTGGAATAGTATTGTTAGGATTAACAGCGGAAAGTCAAGTTATTGAATTATAACTAAAATTAACAACAGGAAGGTGTTAAAGACGTGAAAAGTATACCATCAGTGTCGCTTGATTCGAACCATCGTTTGGTGGTAAGCGATATTAAATCTAAAAACCCCCTTACCAACGAAGATGGTAACGAGAGAGCGATAGCAGGATAGATAAAGAGGATGACGTGAAAAGGGTTTTTGTAGAAAAGCCGTGATATTATGAGCCAAGGAATAGAAAAGCAATGTTTGTAGATGTAGTAGAATGGGCAGAATTTAAAGGAAAAAAATGATAACATTGTGCGAAAGATACGCTGGGGTAAAAACGGGGTCCAGAAAGAAAAAGACTGTGTGGTGGACAGATGGTTGCACGTGCAGTAAAGGAGAAAAATAAAAATTTTAGAGCGTGATGAAAAAGAAGATCCCCTGATGACAAGAGCGGAATACTTGGTAAAAGATAATGAGGCTGAGACATAAAAAAGAAATGCGATGAGCATAGCGTGTGAGAGATTGGTGAACAACTGAGATAGAATGGTGAACTAAATTAAAAAGTATAACATTGCAAAAAACTAACGAGACAGGAGTAACTGTTGAACCTTCAGTAAGGATAAGCGGTAGGTTGAGAGTGGACCCTGATGAAATCAGTGATAGGTGGAGTACTTTTCAGAGTTATATAATCAGGAGGAAGGAGAAGAGAACATTCCGAAACGAAGAGAGGAACAGCTCGAAAAACGGTGGATGAGGTGCAACAATGGAAGATTTCTGGAGATGCAATGGAATATGAAAATGAGGAAGAGTCAGGATGTGATGGGCTGCCGGTGAGACCAATAGGCGATGTGAGAGTGACAATGCGATGATTGAAGATCTTTATGATTTCTGGAGAGTGAGAGTCAGCGAGTGGTCAGGCGATAGTTATGCCCGTGGTGTCAAAAGGAGATAGGGGCGACGTTCAAATTATAATCGGCAATATCGTTGCTAGCCGCATGCCTGAAGTTATATGAAAGGAATTGAGAAAAGCTCAGGACGGAGTCGAAAGACAGCTGAATGAAGCACAGTATGATCAGCCCGAGAGGAAACCGCGGGATACTGAATATTTTTCATCTGAAATTATCGTATAAGAGAAGATGCGGGAGTGGATAAGAAATGGTAATATGTGGCTTTGTGGATTTAGAGAAGTGCATTGACAAGTGTACCGTAGTTAAAACTTGGAGACACTCGAGGATCTTACTTACCAAGAGAGAACCCACGTGTGATTAGAGTATAAGGGATCTGTTGCACAGTATAAGTTAAAGTGCGTCAGACAGGCGTAATTGGATAGACAAGTGGTTTGGATTGAAGACAGGTGTTAAGACAGGGAGGAGTGTTGTCACAGTTGTTGTTCATCCTGTATATGGACAAGTGAATGCAGAGACTTGGGCTGGAAAAAATGAATTGGTTATATGGCTATACTATGCAGACGCTATTGCTCTAGTGCACAGAGACACGGAGACGTTACAGAGTACTGAATAGATGGGAGGAGGGTGCTGACGACGGAGGAGAGGAGAATATGAGAAAGACTGAAGTGATGAAATTAGCTAGGAAGGAAAGAGACAACATAGAGATCGGTGGGGGAAGAATAAAAGATGCGAGGAAATTTAATTATTTGGGATTACAGTAAACAGCAAGTGGATTGATGGAGGTGAAATAAGATAATAATAACTACTCCTGAGATTGGTCAATTTGTTATCCCTTGTCTGAGAAACAGACATGTGCTAATAAAGTTAAAAACTTAAATTTTATACCTGACGATTTCTGAGACCGATACTTTGTTTGGGTCGGAGTCGTGAGCACTTAGCAACCAGACAAGGTAGATCGTGGCCAGCGGAGATGAAGGGATGTTGATAGTTGATAGTAGGGTTGACCAAAGAAAGAAGAAGGAATACTGAGATAAGAGAGGAGTTGGTCGAGGCGGTGGAAGATCTGATCGAGAGACAACAACTGAGATGTAATGACACATCCAGCAAGGATGGATGAATATAGATTCCCGCTAGATTTTATGCATGGAAGATCCTGAGGAGAAGACCCGCGGACGACAAGAAAGATGGAAGGATGAGTGGTGAGCTTGCGAAGAGGGGATGGACACTGGATCAGGTGGAGGAACATCGACTGAAGAGAGGGTCCTGTGGAGAAGCATCGCAAACGACAGGGGATGACCCTACACGGGGCGCTGATCGATTGAATATGAAATATATATATATAGTATATATATAAGTATATAGTATATAATAAAATATATATAATATATATATATATGATCTAATATTATATATAATATATATATATATATTATAGTATATGTATATATATATTTAGTTATGTGTTATATTAATTATAAAATATATATATACTAATATATATATATATATAGTATATATATATATAATATATATATATAAATATATATATATGTATATATATATATATATAATATATATATATATATATTATATATATATATTAACTATATATAATATAGATATATATATATATATATATATATATATAAGTATTTATACTATATATAACATATATATAATATATAGTATATATAATATTATATATATATTAATATATATATATATATATAAATCTACTATATATATATAAATATCAATATTATAGTATTATAAATATATATTATATATATATTAATAATATATATATATATACAGTATATGACCATGCGAGTGTGCATGAATGTGAGGAGGGACCCTTAATAAAAGTACGTAATAAAATCAAAAGAATAAAAAGAAAAACAACTATAAACTTTTTAAAAAAAAAAAAATCGTGCAAAATATATGTAAGGTAAATTTAAAAATGTATACCTCCAAATACTCTGTTTTCTTTTGTTTTCAGAAAACGACTAATATTTAAGGGTAACTATAATTTAAAATACATTGAGGAATAAAGATATAATTTACAAAATAAATTATGTCATAATATATGATATACAGAAAATAATAAATATATATATTATACAATGTGAAGAAATTTAAAGAATATATTTAATATATTTATGTCCTAAATGACAATCAAATTTTAAAAAAAAATATATATATATATTTTTTTTGAAATCTGAAGACAAATATTAACAATAGAACTGAAAAGAAATAAATAAAAAAAAATAAAATTCAATAACAATAAAAATAAAAATTATAAAATAAGCGAAAAAAAAAATCACTTACAGCAACAAAAATATGAAAAAGATGAAAATTAGAATAAGTCTCTAGTGCATATAATTTTATATATAATATATATATATATTATATATATATATATAATATATATAATATATAATATTATATATATTTATAGTATATATATATATATTATATATATATATACTATTATATATATATATATATATATATATATATATATATATATATAACGAGTTTTGTGCGTCAAACTTTAAATTTTTTGATTACATGCAAAAGAGGGAATATTACAATATAGTATATAGTATATATAAAATATATATATAATATATATTATATATATATATAATATACTATATACGTATATATAATATATATATATATTATATATTATATATATATATATATTATATATATATATATATATAATATAATATATATATATTACATATATATATATAATCTATATATATATATATTTTTATTATATATCTTATATATATATATATATATATACTATATATATATATATATATATTAATATTATAATATTTCTATATATATAATATTATATATTATATATAATAAAAAATTATTATATATAATATTAATATTAATATATATAATATATTATTAATACTATAAGATATATATACTATACGTATTATATATATAATATATATATAAATATTATATTTATATATATATATATATATATATATATATATATAGTTATATTATATATTATATATATACTATATAATATAATATATAATATATTATAATAATAGTAGATAGCTAATTGGAAAAAATAAATCTTGAGGTTTCTATTTAAAAGATCATTATATATATATATATATATATATATATAATATTATAGTATATATATATATATATAATAATATAATATATATATATATATATATATATATAATATATTATATATATATCATGAAATATACATATATATTAATATATATATATATATTATATTACTATAGTATATATATGATGATATATAAACGCCCTATAATATTATATAGTATATATATATATATATATACTATATAATATAATATTATATATATCAGAGAGATCCTGCATTAATAATGATATTTATAAAATATGCGAAAAAAATTATTTTGGTGTCAAATTTTTTTTATAATCCTGATATTATTATTATGATTATTATTATTATTATTATTATTATTATATTATTATTATTATTGATTATTTTATTATTATTATTATTATTTAATCATTAAGTATTATTATTATGTATTATTATTATGTATTATTATTATTGATATTTATTTATTATTTATTATTATTATTATATTATTATTATTATTATTAATGGAGACATGGAGTTTCTTCATCAGGGGCCTTGGGTTCCTGATATTCATTTTGAATTTCTAGGGTTTCCACTTTGTCTCTTAGGATCCATGTATATAAGATGGCTGCCAAGATTCCCCCAGCGATAGGACCTGCCCACTATATCTGAAATATTAGAATTTATTAGTAGAAGTGTGATTATTATTATTATTATTGATTATTATTATACTATTATTATTATTATTATTATTATTATTAATTCTTATTATTATATTATTTATATATGGTATCCCACAAACTCTACAGTCCAATCTAAAACCCATTCACTACATATCAACTTATAATTATAATATAAGATCATTTCAGAACAAGATTTATTAATTTAGCATTAGTAATGTCAACCTCTTTTACATTATATATATACTATTATTATATGTATATATATATATATATATTAATATTTGGATTAAGTATATATTATTATATATATATAATATTATATATAATATATAATATATATTATATATGATTTATATAATATATAAATATACTATCATATATACTATTATATATATATATAGTATATATGATACTATATATATATATATATAATATATATATATATTAATTATATATAGTATATAGTAAATAGTATATAATATTTATAATATATATATATACTATATTATATATATATATATATATAATATATATATAAAATATAATATAGATACTATATATATATATATATATATTAATATATATATAATATAATTATATAAACTCACCACCAATATATATAATATTAAATATATAATAAGTATATATAGTATATATATAATATAAATAGGGCTATATATAATATATATATATTATAATAAATATATATATAGTATATATATATAAGTATATATATATATATATAATAAATATATATAGATATATATATAATAGTATATATTTTATGTTACCATTGTGTGTGGGTGTGTGTGTGTGTGTGTGTGTTGTGTGTGTGTGTGTGTGTGTAGGTTGTGTGTGTATTTGTGAGTACGAATGTATCCATGTTTGAATAGTAAAAATTTAAGTTAATTAATTGCTGTGTGAAATGATGCTAAAAGTCTAAAACAATACTAGTACATGAATAGAAAAGGAAGCCATAATAACAAAAATCTCATTTCCTCTCCAGGTTACTTTTTAGAGTCGTGACGTCACAACGATTACGTCACACCGAATATTCTAAATTTCCTTATAAAGCATTTTCGGCCTTTGATGACGTCACATTTTATGGAGGACCACTTGAAATTCTTTTGCAAAAGATTTTTAAAGGCTGGGAATTGTGAGCTTGTTTTACTGTTGGGATTATAAAACACGGTAATTTACATCCCTTTTATAGTCTTAATTGGCCAATGTGATTGTCTTTCTGCTGTAAAAATTCCATAAAAAAAACATTTTAATGTTTGCCGCTTTTTTGGGTGTATTGCAATTGTGTTGTACTGAAATGTGTTATAAAAATATGAATGTTAATAAAATATGAAAATATGTCGAAACTAAAATTCTAAATATTTAGATGCATGTAATAAGTAAAACTTCAAGTTTTTCTTTTTTGAAAAAACATATTATTAATATTATTATTATTATTATTATTATTATTATTATTATTATTATTATTATTATTATTATTATTATTATTATTTTTATTATTATTATTCTATCGAACATTTAAAATTTTATTTCACCCACACACACACAGACGTATATATATATATAATATATATATATAATATATATTATATATATAATATTAATTATATACTATAATATTATTATATAATATTAATATAATATATATATATTATATGATATATCTATTATATATATATAATTTATACTATTATATATTATATAATATATATATAAATAATATATATATATATCTATATATGATATATATATATAATATTATATATATATATATAATATTAACAATATTTTTTTTATTTGTGTTCACAATTATAGACAAAGAACTATATATGTATTATTATAAATATATATTATATATATTATATACTTATATTATATTATAATTATAATATATATATATATATTTAGTATATAATACTATATATATATATATATTATATTATATATTATAATCAAATTTCTTTTATTCTGATCTGAGATTGAGAAACAAATATACTTCTATATAAAAATTTATTCTATTTAAGCTTTTCTTGTAATGAAAATTTATTTGTTTGTGCCACTTCGAATTACATGTCACTTCAAGAGGTTCTCACTTCGAACTTCCAAGTCTTTTTCTT
>JABUQX010042933.1:0-10000 GCA_015478945.1 Trachelipus rathkii
ATATATTCATAATATATATATATATATATTATATATTATAATTAATTATATTATTACTACCAACCTAATAAATATATATTATATATATATATTTATTACTAATAATATATATCATACTATTATATAATTTATAATTATTTTAATCTATATATATATATATAATACTATAATTATAATTTATAACATATTATATATATATATTTCACTATATATATATTAATATTATATATATATATATCTCTTTTTATAGTATATATATATATGTTTAAATTATTATATATATAAATATATACTCATATCATACCGTTATATATATATATTATTTATCTGTGCTTCTTTTTTATAGTCTATAGCTCACTCGTAATATCTATTAATTAATAAATATATATATATATATATTAAATAATAAATTTTATTTATTCATCTATATATATATATATCTATATATTCCGGATAATCAAAAACAATAGGGTCATTTAAAATTTACGTTCACTCAACAAATACATTGCATTCGTAATTAGTAGACAAATAATTATATTCATTTTATCTTTTATAATTCCATTAACAAATATATTGAGCCATAAAATTTAAATTTTATGAGGCAACTTTGCAAGATAAACTGTCAATAAAAAATTTACCCACTCAAGCAAACATAAATATATACTATATTATATTTACTTAATATTATATATAATATATATTATCTTATATTATAATATTTATATCATTAATATATATATTATATATTATATATATAATTTATATTAATATATATATTAATTAATTATTATAATTATATAATATATATAATATATATAGTATATTATATAATATATATATATATATATATATATAAATTATAATATACTATAATATTATATATAACATATATATATTATTTATTTCATATAATGAATTAATGAGTCTGTTTATGATTGCTCTTTATGTGTGTACATAATAATATAAAGCAAAAATATAACTCATTATTAAATTCTGTAACCCTTCATAGTTTAGCCTCCCCATCGCAAAGTCAAGTGGTTAACATTCTAATAATTAAAATCATCATACTCTATTTACCATATATAATTTCAGGTCACTCATTATTTTTATCCTCACATTTCACTACCTCTTTTCTATATGAATATTCATATTAATTATTTGTAGTGATAACTGTGATATCCCTCTATAAAGAAATACCTGAATATACGGTGGGTATATTTCTTAAATTAGGCCAATGAATTAAAAGCGTGTGAGTTAATTTATAATTGGATTATTTTAAACGAGTATATATAATTTCTAGTTATGGGTATATATATATTGAATTAATCGTGAGAGACTCTTTGTCGTTCTGGTCTTTATCTATAGCGTAATCTAATCTTTCTAATAGCCTAGAAGTTATTCCATTTTTTGTATAATACTCTCTCCTATTAGAACCTACTGAACTTTGAGAATCTACGTGTATGTTTGAAGATATTCAATATAACTATGAGAAAAAATACTGAAGATAATAAATATATTACATACAACAGGAATTGTGAACGGAAACGACAAATCATTGCTTCTTATTGCTCTTGCGTAATATTTTTAAGAAATGAAATATTTGTTTATAGTTTAATAAAGAGATTGATAAGATATTTTTATTATTAATATAGTGAGTATGTTACTAATCTTATGGTGTAATATAAACCACATGAACAATAAAATTAAAATGAAGTTAGTAAATTATAATATCCCCAAAACATTTAAATGAAATAACGCCACTATTAATAAACTATATATGGAAATAATTCAACATATACGAATTGATGCATTAATCTATGATAATGTATAAAGTACTTGGAAAGTACAACACGAGAGAGTCTCTAGCGAGAATTTGCAAAGAACTAATGGATCAACCTAAAAATAATGCTAGAGAAATTATTCCAAAGCCGTGAAAACAAGTGAGTCTTGAGAAATATATCTAATATATATATATATATATTATATATACTTTTTTAATTATATTTTATAGTTTATATTTCCAATAATTAAATAATAATTAAATCATAAACAATATAATCAATATACAATTATAATAATAATAATAATATAATTATAAATATATAATAATAAGAAATAATACCAATAATAATAAAATAATAATGATTAATAATAATCATAAAATAATAATAATATTCTCTAATTAATATAACATATAATTACATATTATTATTATTCTTATTATTATTCAATTATTTAATTATATTATTATTATATATTATCATATTATTATTATTAATATCATATTATTATTATATTAATTAATTATTTTTTTATTATTTTCTTAATTACTTTTATTATTAATTATTATTATTATTAATTATCTCTCCTTATATATTTAATAAATTATGATGTGTATAATCATCATCTTATTTACTTAATTCTAAATTTTAATATATTACTCCATATTATTATTATTTTATCTTTAATTATTATTATAATTATATTTATTATTATATTTATTATGATTATTATATTATTATTTATTTAATTAATTAATTATCTATCTATTATTATTATTATTTTAATTTATCTATTAATTAATTTATCTATCAAGCTTTATTAATAATTTAATGATTTCATAATTTACAATTTATAATTTTTTAATTATATTTAATATTATATTTATTTTATATATTATTAAGTAATATTTATATTTAAATTATGATTAATTTTAATTATTATTTTTTTTAATTTTTTTTTTTATTTTTTTTTTAATTATTATTACTATTAATTATTTATTATCATTTTATTATATTTATTATTATTCTTATTATTATATTTATTATTATTAATCTATTTATTTTTATTATTATAATATTATTATTATTATTATCTAATTCACTTCAATATTAATCGATTTGTATAATGATATATTCATGTCATTAATATTATATTAATATAAGTATCTAATTAATTATATATTTTATAATATATTATATTATATAATTATTATTAATTATAATTATTATATTATTTAATTATTATGTAATTAATAATTATTTAATTTAGTAATTCAAATTGACATAAATATCATTAATTATTCTAATTATATTAATTATTTATTTATCTTATATTATCAATTTATAATTCATTATTATTAAATTAATTATTTATTATATTATTCAGTACTCCTCTTACTTTTTTCACCTATCTTATACCTAGCCTTCTATAGGGCCTGACCTTTTCGAAACATTTGTCACTATAATACTATCTTCCTTTGTAATATACTCTACGTATCGAGGAAACTGCTCATTAACGTCTACCAACCTCCGATCACTTTCAATATTGGATCACATTAATTTTGTGAGTCACACAACTCTAACTAGTAATATTAACCTATAACCAAATTGGCAGCAAATTAAGTGGCACCTATACAATTAATTCACATAATATATTTTGATAATTATGATAAGTAATATTTATTGTATTTGACATCTGTTAATATGCTTTCAATTTTTTATAATAATTATTATTTTTATAATTTTTAATATATATTTTTTCTGCATTTATCTTTATTTCATTTAAGTATCTGTTAAGGAGGAATACGATTTGAGTATATTGTCACGATAACGTAAACTTACTTTGATTTAAAATTTTAATATTTTGATTAATAGAAAATTTTTCGGGAATATATATATATATATATATATATATTTAATAATTATATAATATTTAAAATATAATATATATATTATATATTATAATAATTTATATATAATTATATATATTATATATATATTATTTACTAATTATATTATTTAAATAAATTTATTAATATATATATTATTATAATATATATAATATATATAATTAATAAAATAATATATTATATATATATATTATAATATATAGTATAATATTATAATTATAATATTAATAATCATATTATAAATATTTATATAATATATATACATATATATTAATATCTTATATATATATATATAGTTTTCTACACCATATTTCATCTATATCTTTAATAATATATCCTATTATATTATATATAATATATGATTATAACTAAAAATTCTTATTTAATATATAAATCAATAGATATAATCTTTATTATTATATTTTAAATTATTAATATATCTATATTAATATATATATCTATATATATATTAAATATAATATAAGTATCTTATACTAATATATATATATATGTATATATATATTATAATACTATAAATAATATATATTATATTATTATAATATATCTATATTATTAACTATAATATTAACTTATACTTATATCTCATATAATATCATATATATACTATATATATATATATATTATTATATATTATATATATATAATATATATAAATATATTATAATAATAATTAATATATTTACATAATATTAATATATTTATTAATATATTTACTCTATATATATCTCTCTATATATATAATACTATATTACTTATTTAAATATTATCTATATACTATATAACATATACATAATATTTTTCTATATAATTCTACATAACTATATTAATATAATATATCAATCATAATCATATATTATATAATGTATTATATACCTTATATAATAATTCATTATATTCTATTAATATATATTATATATAATATAGTCTTAATATTAATATCTAGTATTCTTTCCTTTAAATTTTTCCGCATAGCACACAACATATAACATATCACATACATTGATCTCGTTTTTAATCCCTAGCCGGGAAGTATCAATAATTACAGTAAAAAGAGAGCAAGAACGGTATTTCAATAAAATAACAAAAAAAACGAAATTGTATATTCATACATACCGTAATAACTAATGTAAGTGATCGCTCATGCATAGATATTATTTAATCTATTTTTATCCACATAAAATACAAGATATATATATACTCTCTATATTAATTTTTTCAACAATGGCGTTGACGCCAACTTAATAGTGCACATACTTATTATGTTTTACAATCTGATTCCATAGTAATATTATAATTATTATTATTATTCTTAATTTATATTATTATTTATTATATTTATTTAATATCATTATTAATTATTATAATTATTCTATTATTATTTTATTAGTAGTTATAAGTAGTAGCTAGAATGAATTATTCATAGTTCAGTAGATAGTAGTAGTCAGTTAGTAGTTAAGTAGTAGTATTAAGCTCATCTATTATTTAATTATTATGTTATTATAATTCTTATTATTATATTATTATTTAATTATTAATTATTATTATTATTATATTATTTATTATATTCTATTTTATTATTATTTATTATTATTTATCTATTTATTAATATTCTATTATTATTATCATTATATATATATCTTATTTTATTTATTAATTATTGTTGATATATTTTATTTATTTGATTATTATTCATTATATTTTATATATTGACTTGAGATGGAGTTAGACACACTACTGATGAGTTATTTGTTGGATCGTAGAGTTAGAATTCTGCGTTCTATAAGATCGTCAATTATATTTTGTTCATACGTTTCGATAGGAGAAACAGCATCTTATATTAAATATAAAACATTCATAATTCAAAGAGTATATATGAAGTATTTATTAATATTGTAATATGTTACGTAAATATATTGTATATAATATGGAACATATATATATATATTATATTTATATATAATAATATATATATATATATATTAATAATAATTTATATATATTTTAATATTTATATATAATATATATATAGTATATATATTTAATTATATATATTATATATATATATATATTACTTATATATAATATATTTTATATATAATATATTATTAATATAATAAATATGTAATATATAATTATATATATATTCTTATTAATTAATATATATATATATATATATATACTATATATAATATATATTTAATATTATAATAAGATTAATATATATATATATAATTATTATTAATATATATATTATATTTATTAATATAATATATATATATATTAATTATATATATATTATATATCATATATATATATATAATATATATATATATATTATTATTATATAATACTGTAAAGGTGATCATTCAACTATCGTGTGCCTATACATACAGTGTAATTTTTACGTCTATTATAATTATATTATCTAATAATTATTATTAATTGTATTATAGTTATTTTATTTAAATTTTATATTTTATATCTTTATATTTATTTATTATTTTAATTTTTTATTTTAAATTTATATTTTATTTTTTCATTCTAATTAATTTTTGGTTTAGTAATATATTATATATTATATCTATATAATTGTTTTTAAATTAACAAGTGTTTCAAATATGTTTTCCATCAAATATTTATTATACAATTATTATTTATAAATGTATATATATTATTATTTATATCATATATATATATTATTTAATTATATAATTCTATTAATTAATTTATATATATATTATTATTTATTAAATATTAATTCTATTTACTATTATTTGATTATTATTTAATTAATTACTAAATTATTTTTATTTATTTAATTAATTTATATTTTAGTTGGGTGAATTATGATTATATAATGTCTATTATAGATGTTATATTGGTATCATTAATAAGTGCGAATTATGAGATCGACAATTATTAGATTTGTATTTGCGTTATATTATCGGTAAATGGATGATAATACCTCGGAAATGATGGATCACATTATTGGATATTTAGATTAGTGTGTATTAAGAATGCATAGTGATAATAATTGTCATCTCCATCACTGTTGATTGATGTATTATTGTATGATAAATGAAATTTAGTTAATGATGTTATCATTTTATTAATTTTAGAATAAGTTATCTTTATATAAGAGTTTCTTATAATTTTTATATGAATTAGTATTTATTTTAAGTTGGACCTAATGTTTACTTGGTATTATCTGGTCATTATTCTATCTATTCCCTGTTCTTAAATAAATTAATATTGAGAGGTTTGTAATAGACGATGTCTAGGTACATGATGTGTAACTTGTGTTACAACTTATCATTAATTGTTATTTAGTGAAATATTCTTTTAAGATTTGATGTTAATCTTTGAAATCTCTGCTTTTACAAAGGATTTGTGATATATTGTAAATCCTGTGAGAATTCTAAATACGAAATGTTCTTATTTAAAATCATTTTATTCTCTTTGTATTATTACCGTATATAACATATCAGTATGTTTAATTACTGTATTGATAGGACCTTAAAAAGTAAGTTGCTTGTGATTTAATTTTTTACTATTACACTATTATAAAAAGTTGATCATTAATATTTGCCAAAGTAATATACATTTACCACTTAGTAAAGCTTTTAGTACATTTTGAGCTTTGACTAGCATATAAAATAAAGCGAAAATGGTCGCATATATTATAACTAATATTAATAATTGTGAAATACTATTTAAAGTGACCAATTTCTATTTAGTTAAACAGTTTATTTTAACGTTATGCAACTATTACTGAAATTTGGAAAAATAACATCATTTGATGACAGTCGCTACATCTTTTTTGAGAATTTAGTGATGATTAGTTTCTACCTATTAGATAATACTGAATGTATTATGTCTCTTATCGTATATTACCTATAGTATAAAGATTAATTATTTAATCTACGATTTTAATTTTCCATTGATAATTTTAGTAACCTGTATTCGTGTATAATATTATTATTTTGCTATTTATAATATTAATTGTTTAGTGTATGTCTTGATTGGGATTTTTTTTTCTGTTTGGTTACTGGTCTCTTGATGATTAATATTTTTATATAAGTGATCATATTTAAAGTGTATTATTAGTTTATTGCTTTTTAATTTAATATTTATGGAGGAGGCTTACGGCATATTTTTATTGTGTTCATTTATTATCCTTAACTCATCATTTTTATAAAGGTCTAATATTTATTTTGATTTATTTGAATTTATTCAGAAAGTAATCTCTTTATTCAGATTTTGCTCTCTAAATTAGGTTATTATTATGTCCTAGTGTACGATATTTGTTTTTATTACGTTTAGTTATTTTGTTTTCATTTATTTTTCAAAGAAATAGAACAGCGTAAAATCATATTAGTATATATGAGTATGTTATAGATGTCAATTGATATAAGTTTTATTTATTATTTATTATTTGGTTATCTTTATTTTAAGAGTTTTTTGAGTGGATTTTAAAACTGAGTAAGTGCGTGTTATTATATATAATGTGATAGAATAACTACCCTTTATAAGCTCGAGAAAGTAAAGTATTTTTGGGAATTTTTTGTTTAAATAAAGTAGTATATAGACCTGGTTTAGCGCATCTCAGAGAAGTCTACAAAGAACGTGGCCAAAAAGAAGATACGAGGATAATAGAGAGATTATAAGTAAAACCTGAGAGAATAGAAGATTTCATGATATAGAAATTTGTGTCAATAAGATAGAGAAGATATATATTATATATAATATATATATATATATAGATAGTACTAGGTTATGTTTTTTTATATAGTAATAAAGCGTAATATTTTAGTATATTTTATATTTATCTTTATAATTATTATTTTATTCTGATATTATAAAAGAGTTAAAAATTTGAATGTAATAATTTATATATAATAGTATTTTTTAAAGGGAAAATGATTTTTGAAGAATTCAATATGATATTGATAAAAATACTTAAGATATTGTAAATATATTTAATATTATATATATACTATATATGAATATAGTATATACTGGTAGCATATGGATTCGTGATACTTGAATTGACTTATGATATTATGTTATATTATGATAGTCGAGATGATTGACCTGAGCTATTGAAATGAAAGATATGGTTGGAATGGAGTAAATATAGTTTTGTGTTGATTATAGCTCATAATACGGCTCCATTATATTATTTAAATCTTTGAGTCTGGGAGTTAGATACGATATATCTTCTATTATGTACCTTGAGCTATTGTCTATGATATAGAATTGAAATATTGCTACATAAATCTATAAAATCTGACGATGAATAAATTAACTTAACCTAGAAATTGACATTAAATCTAGTGAATAGGTTGATTTCAGACATCATTGGTGGGTACTTATTAAACGTTATGATATTGATAATAGAGACTCTTTGTAGATATAATAGAACCTGTGCTTTATTGAATATTACTATAGCGTGTTATTTGAAATGGTATTTTTAATTATTAACATCACATGTATCTGTAGAAAAATTTAATGCTTAATGTAATTCTTATTACAAGAGACTCTTTATCATATTGTAAAAAAGTGAAGTTTTTTGGCTGGCTAGAGACCTATTTTCCTTACAGATAAAGAAAATCTGAGTTATTATGTTTGTATATAGTGATCTTACACCATATTACATCTTATATTTACATTTGTGAGTAACTCACATTAACAGTATATCTCACTAGAATTATTATCTATTTCACTACAATATGAGGGATATTTTAAGCATATGATTTTGATATCTGACAGTTTAATACTCTTATCTTTATTGATATATACTTGATTATAATTAACTATCACTTGTTGCTTATTGTATTTTATTCATTAGCCCAATTTTAATTTTAATTTATTTATTATAATTAAACTCTACATTTGAGGTTATAAATTTATCTGTCACTATTTATACTAAGTTTCTATCTATCTGTGTGGGTATTGATTAGTTAGTGTATAATTGAGATATCCATGAGATGCTCAGACACATATTTTGAGGGCTCACTTATAGCTTTTAGGACCCTCCATATGAACTGTGTCATGATATTCTCACGTTCTCCACTCATGTTATCTACTCATTGGAGCCAACATTTGGGAAATGATGGCAGGATAAAGAAAGGAATCTAACGACACACTGACTCGAGTAACAGGCTTTAAGATTTAGGAGCTAGTTATATTTAAGTATTTAAAGTATATGTCAGGATGAGACTTTTATATATACAGATATAAATCGATTATTATATTGAGCGCAAATATTCATTTGGGTGTTATTAT
>JABUQX010042933.1:17500-22500 GCA_015478945.1 Trachelipus rathkii
TCTAGAGTGGATTTAGAAGGAATGGATTGAGCAAACAGCTCAGCTTTAGAAGAAGTTAGGACAGCAGTGTTACGGAAAGAGATACAGAGGAGGGAGGGAGGGAGGGAGGAAGAGGCAAGTTGGAGTTGACATTTTAAAATTGCAGAAATGTCAAAAGGAGGGAGGAAGGAACCAGAAAGTATTGTTTCCTTTTCTACGAAGAAAAGTGTTTAGGGTTTCGAAGAGCTGACTTTTTGTCACTCCAGGATGAAGTGTGTAGAAACACGAGTTTCTGGATTTGAAGACAACGATAATTTCTGATAAACCAAGATGTATTAGTTTTAGTTCAATGGATAGAGAATTGAATGTAATGCCTCCATATATATATAATATATAAATATACATATATATTTATATATAGATATAATCTAATATATAATATATAATATAATATAATATATATTATATATATATATATATATTATATATATATATAATAATATATATATATTTATATATTATATATTTGAGAATACTCCCAAATATATTTTTTGAGAAAAGTGAAAAAATATTTTTTTTAAATTAAATTGTAGTTTTTGAGTGCTTAAAATAAATATTTTGGATCAAAAACTTGTTAAAACATTGATATGAATGATGTAAATACTATATATTAAAAAAAATATAAAATATTGATTTTAAAGGTAAAAAAACAACAAACAAACCAAAAAAACATATTTTTTATTGATTTTTATGAAAAAAAACTTTGTTTTTGGTTTTTCAAAATATCATGTTTTTTTCACGATGGTAAGAATAAATGGAGTGGATAGTGAATGGCATAATATTAATAGAAGAGTGGTGTGGGGATGTAGGGGTGTATTATGTCTCCATGACTATTTAATTCGTATATGGATAGGGTGATGAAAGAAATAAAGATAGAGGTGGCAAGGGAGGGTGTTAGATTGATAGAGAACGGAAGAGTTGAGGGTGCCCTGCTTACTGAACGCTGATGATCTGGTTTTAGATGGCGAATCTGAAGAAAGATTGAGAGGATTTTTAGAGGAATTTGGCAGGTGGTGTAAAAGGAAGTGTTTGAAAGTAAATGTGGATAAAAGTAAGAAGATGGTGGTTGGTGAGGAGAGTCAACGGTGTGAAATCATGTTGGATGGTGAGCAATTTGAACAAGTATCTGAGTTTAAATATTTAGTCTATATGCTGGAAGAAAAGGGAACGGACGACGCACAATGCACTAGGAAAGTTGTGAGAGGTAGGAAAGTTGTGAGAGGTAGGAAAGTTATGAGAGGTAGGAAAGTGGCTAGTGCAATTAAATCTTCGGGGAATGCAAATAGACTATGTTTTGAGTGCGTTAGGATTTTGTGTTAAGGTATATTGCTACCATTGTTAGTGAACGAATTTAGTAGCGAAACTATGATGTAGAATAAGCTGCAAAGATCTAAGGTGTCTAAGGAGCAATCTGTTCAAATTGATAAACTTAGGGTTGTGTTACGTGTGAGAAAAATTGATAAAATGAGAAATAAGCGTGCTAGGGAGTTGTGTGGTGTGAAGAAAGGCACGAATGAGAGAATAAATGAGAGTATATTAAGATAGTTTGGTCATATGGAAAGTATGGATGATAGTTGATTGGTTAAGCGGATGTATGGAGGTAGTGAGTGTATTGGGAATCAACCGGCTGTGAGAACTAAGAAAAAGTGGATTGAGTCAGTAAATGATTGTCTGAAGGAAAGGAATATTTATCGTACTTTTACCTTCCTAGTGACGTCACGCAGGTCAGGTGTGAAAAGGTATATTATCGGCTGGCTTTTAAAAATAATTATTATTCATAAAGAATCAGCCAAACTTTATGAAAATGTTTATATTTATAAGTTATACTATAATTCTAAATTATAAGGTAATCAATATAAAATGACAATAATACATCAATATAATAATAATAATAAAAAATAATAATAATAATAATAATTAATAATAATGAATAATATAATAAGTAATAATAATAATAATCAAATAATACTAATAATATATAATAAATACTTCAAACTAATACTAATACAATACTAATACTAATATCTAATAGTATTTAATAATTTAATAATAATAATAATAATAATAATAATAATAATAATAATAATAATAATAATAATAATAATAATAATAATAATAATAATAATAATAATAATAATAATAATAATAATACAGAAATGAAGTATCGTATTTACTTAGTCTGTCTGTAAGTTATCTAAGCTCAAAAATATCAAAACAAAATAAAAACATTAGCTATAGAGTTCAAAAACCTTCTTGAACTTTCACTTAATCAGCAGACTCAGGTCACTCCATCACCTTAAAAAGTATACTTACGATTTCCTATCTTTTACAAACCACCATCATAAGATATAGTTGCTGACAATATTAATTTTACAGTTATTAATATTCTATCAGGTAGTAAATTCTATAAGAAACTTTTTAAATATTCATTGGGAAACACTTCAGAAATTTATCGAATCAAAACATTTAATAAACATGCACTAACAACTAAATTAAACACATTTCAAGAATTTTGATTATTAATTTTGATATTATTAATATTAGTTTTGATTATTGATTTTTGATTATTAATTTGATTATTGGATTATTAATTTAAATATAAAAATCAACTAAATTAATTATATTCAACCTTAAGATTCGGGAGCGAAGTTTGGTGGCATTTTGCCAAATTTTTTTTGCTATCAAACTTTTCAATCACATGTGGTTCTCACAGTCACGTCTCTTGATGTGTTTCTCCAAGAACAACTGAACGACACACTATAATATATATATATATATAAATATATATGTCTAATATCATATAATATATATAATATATATATATATATACTAATATATATATATAATTATATAATATAGCGATATATATATATATATAATATATATATATATATATATAATAATAATATATATAATATATATATATAATACTATAATATATATTATACTATATATATATATATATATAATATATAATATACATATATATATATATATTTATATATATATATATATATATAGATAATATATATATATTATATTATATATATATATATATTTATATATATATATATATAATATATATATATAATATATATAGATATATATATAGTATATATATTATATATATATATATAGTATTATATTATAATATAATATATATATATACTAATATATAATACAGGCGCGGCTTTACGGGGGAAGCACAGGAGTCAGGCCGGGCCTCCTCTAAAAAAAAATAAAAGCAACTAATGTAGTAAAATAATTCAAAATTACTATTTAGTACTATTAAAATAATGTTTAAAATGTTTAAAATTTTACGCTAATTTTACATTAAGATCATTTTATTCTCTTGGAAATCATTATTTTTCATAAGGATCAATGACTGGAGGAATTTTTGATTTGTGCCTCCAAGAAAGCATAATTATTAATGCTTTCAAAAAACCTGGTTTGTCATGGCAATCCGTAGAAAGAAACCTTATGTCTTATTTTGTCATTTTAGGATTTTCCAACCAAGCTCCTCTCGAACTTTGGCAAGAAATCCAATTTTTAAAAAAATTTAAATAAAAAATTATAATATATATATATATATATATTATATATATATATATATATATATATATTACTATATATATATATATAATATATAATATATATATATATATATATATATAGTATATATATATATATTCATATATATATTGAGAGAGAGAGAAGAGGAGAGAGAGAGAGAGAGAGAGAGAAGAGAGAGAGAGAGAGAAGAGATGAGAGAGAGAGGAGAGAGAGAGAGAAAGAGAGAGAGAAGGAGAGAGAGTGACCACAGAATCACAAAAATGTGAACAATAATTTTTAGTTGTAATTTTGGAATCTTTTTAATAATAACGCTTTCTGTGTAAACTTAGCAGATTTCAAATGGAGAAAGGAGGACAAAAAAAATAATCACTTTAATTTCGAATAGTATAATAGAACACGTATACAATTTACCCTATTTCTTAGTTCATACATAAAATTAAATAATCAATTAAATCTTTTTAAAAAATGTTAACAACCATATACCACATAGTAGGTTAATCATTTTCCCACGAACCTTTAGTGCAAATATAAAACTTAAGTGGAAAGTGTTTATTTTATTTCTTTCTTTAAATTGCATAAAGTGAGTTTTATTAGATTCTTAGAAAGGAAAAAAAAAAAAAAAACTTGTTAAAAAATTAAATTCACGGAATTATGTATGTTCATATAACCGTGCTTGGAAATTTGCTCTCTGCATGTTTTGGAGAGGTCAAAGCAAAACGCCGTTAACCACTTTATAATTGAGTAAAAAATACGTGGGTTTATTCAGTGGCGATGGATGCTTGACACTTTTTGTTTTAAATTTACCATAACTACTTCAATTTATACAATGTAATTGTATCTTTTCAGAGACCTGTTTCGCAAGAAAACAATAAAGAATTTTATCAGTAAATGCAAATGTTCATGAATAACGTTCATTCATTGAACAAATCGTGCTATAGCACGCGTAAAGCAAACGAGTGTTAGGAATCGCCTCTGATATATTATATATATGATATATATACATAATATGATATATATATATATATATAGTATTATAATATATATATATATATATATATATATATATATATATATTATATATATATATATATATATAATATATATATATATAGATATATATATATTATTTTATAGGTGCCCTCCCCCATGTTTCGGTTCACGACCCGCCACTGATATATATATATATATATATATAAATTATATTTATAATTTCCGATACGCTAATTTATATCAAATAAAAATTATCATCTCAAGTTATAACAAAAAAATATAAATAAAAAAATACAATTTAAAAAAGAAATAGATTATAAATATATATATATATATATTATTAATTATAAAAATTTTATTATTAAAAAATATAATTTATATATATATATATATATATA
>JABUQX010042933.1:32500-37172 GCA_015478945.1 Trachelipus rathkii
AAATTCATAGTAATATATCATAGCTCTGAATTTACATGTGGGGCTTGAACGTGCACCCCCATACATGGGCTGACATGACCTTTGCTGGTGGATTTGCCAATTCGATTAATTTACCATAAAATGCAATTTTATCTCCAACAAATATTCTAAAGATTAAAATAATTAAAATACGTCATGGACATTTTGTTATTTTTTGCACTTTATAGAATATCTCTTTCAAATTTAAAAAAAAAAAAAAAAAAAAAAAATTTTCCCAACAAGTTTTGAAATTTTATTCCAAAAATCCGCTATAACGGGCAAAAATATATATAAAATATATATATATATATATATATATATATATAAATATATTATATATATATATATATATATAATATAGATAAATTAAATATATATATACTATATATATATATAATTATAATAATATATATATATATTATATATATATAATATTATATATAATATATAATTATAATAATTATATATATATATATATATATATACTATATATATATTAATATAGTATATATATATATATTAATATAATATAAATACTATATATATAATATATATATATATATATATTTATATATATTATATATATATAATATATTTATAATATAAAATATATATATATATATATATATATATATATATAAATATATAATATATAATAATATATATATATATATTATAATATATAATATATATATTATATATAGTAATATTTAATTTATATATATAATAATATATATATTATATATATATATATATATATATTATAATATATATATATATTATAATAATATATATATATATTATATATTATATATATATATAAATATATATAATTAGGATATATATAAGTGTAGGAGAATGCTTCAATTTCTAAACCTTTACCTTTTTTTTTAACTTTTTAAGTATTTAATAAAATGCATCTAAAAATCGCTTAAAGTCGTAAAACATGATTACCCTTTCAAATTCAATTTCACAATCCTTCTCTCTCTCTCTCTCTCGTCTCTCTCTCTCTCTCTCTCTCTCTCTCTCGCGTTCTCTCTCTCTCTCTTACCCTCTCTCCCTCTCTCTCTCTCTCCGTCTTCTTCTCTCAATTTAGGCCTCATTATTTCTCATTGCTTCCTTACCCTCTACCCCTCCCTACGTTTATCTTTTCTTTCTATCTATTGTAAGGATAAAAAAAAACAATATTGATATGTTTCTAGAATTTTTTTTTGCTGATATTTTTCGTTTTCTTTTTTGCTTTGCCCAAAAACTAATAGGCCAGTATTGCATGTCTCTTTCGCTATTTGTTCATATCTGCAAAAAATCTTCAAATTTAATCCTTTGGGTATAATAGTGATATATATGAATATATATTATAATATAGTTGATATGAGATTAATATATATATTATATATATATATATATATATATATATATAATATATTAGATAGATAGAGATAGATATATATATATATATAGATATATGAGGTATAGTATAATATAGTTATAGTATAAAGGATATAATATATAGATAGAATAGAGATTATAGATATAGTATATATATATATATATATATATGGGCCAGCGATCCCGAAGGGGCCAGGCATGTAACTAGAAAACTATAACATCAACAGGAAAATAAATAACGAGAAATCGAGCAAAGTAATTTCACAGACAAAACTTAAAAAAAAATTATTTTTCTAATATTAATTGAATAACATCTTAAATATGTGAGTTATAATCTTAGACCTTGGCAATAGAGTGTACGGACTGTGCATACTTGGAATCCTGCGAATTAAGTTCACGAGGAGCAAAAAGTTGAAGTTAAGAAAATAGAACCATTTGTACAGTGTTTTTACCCTTTGGAAAGAAAATGTAATATTTTTTTCCGAGAAGTCCTTTTTAGGGTTTCGAGCCGACGGAGGGACAGAGGGGACGACAGTCCCCCCTCGTTCCCCCGGTAGGCCGAGAAACACCGACTCTGTCCATTTTTAATTTAGCAACCGGATCGGGTATCCTTATAGTGATATGAAAGAAAAGAAAATTCAATATTTGCAACTTTGAGTGCTCGCCCCGTCTTCGCGTAGTCTCAAAAAAACTATTTTTCCAACATTTTAACGAGATATTTATTTTTTAAAAAAAGCTTTATTTTTTGTGTATTTTTTTTATTTCATGGGGTAAAAAGGTCTCCTGATTAATAAAAGGATATTTATTTTCCTGTAGCTGTTATAGTTTTAGTTACATCCTGCCTCTTCGGGATGTGACATATAGTATTATATAGATATAGATATAAGTTATATGATGTATTGATATATAAAATATTTATATACTGATAGTTCCTTAAGCGAGTAATATATATATATATTATATATATATATACGAATGAGAACTGGAGAGGTGAGTCAATTCGCCATATTTACAGTACTCTATGAGAACTATATGATATGTATGAGCTAGGCCGGGGCGCCGCCCTATGGTGTTGCATTTTTCAGAGCCCAGTGTGCGCCGCTTCTGTGTTGAGCCGTGAGGTGGATCCGTGTACATTGACTCATAGTAGATATATATTTTTCATTCTAATAGTATAGTAATAATAGTTATAATATATAGAGATATTATATAGAGGTATAATAAATATATATAGTATATATATTATATAAATAATGGCGGTTAACTTAGCAAATGTTTGATAAAGGATTTATTTTTATTGAACAAAATTAAGCCGACTAATACCTTATTTTAACAAAAATGTATCAGTAATAATTATTATATATTTACTTCTATCAATATACTTCTAGAATATAATTTCTATCTTTATATAATATTTTCTCCCAGTAAAGTGATATGCAATTATGAATTTAGTTAAAATAAGATAAATTTGTTATAGAAGACTTATTCATCTTTAATAGCCTATTCACACGGACGCTAGAATTGCACCTGCAAGTGTTTCCGTAGTAAGCACAGATCCCTGAATGAGAACAGAGAGGGAAAGCGGAAAATTTTTCCGAAAATCGGAGCTTCAATACCGGGAACGCGGGTTTCTATTGTTGAAAATGAGGGTGGTTTGTGTAGAGGTAGTTACAAAAATTCTCTTTGGGAAGGCTGCGAAACTTTCCATCATTCGAAAGGCTGAACGCAAAAAGTGATTAATCAATTTTGTGGAAGCCGCTTTGGATATTTAAAAAAATATCCAATTTCAAAGTTAGGTATTTCATCCGAGAGGAAGTCTTTTGAATATAATATTATATAATATAGATATATATTATATATAATATATATAATATAATATATAAGTATATAAGAGTAATAATATATATATATATATACATATATAGTAATATATATTATATTTATATATATTATAATATGATATATATATATATATATAATATATAATAATATATATATATATATATATAATTATATATATATATATATATATAATAGTATAGATATAGATATGAGTATATATATATATATAATATATATATATGAGATATATAGGCTCTTGTTCATTATCTGCTTCCAATTAAGCTTAAGTCATTTTTTTACTACTTTCCTTTTCGGACAATATGTACAGTCGACCATCCTTTACACACCATAATTTGGGGTCAGCATTGCCACATGTAATAAC
Organism: Trachelipus rathkii; assembly: GCA_015478945.1. Taxonomy (NCBI): domain Eukaryota; kingdom Metazoa; phylum Arthropoda; class Malacostraca; order Isopoda; family Trachelipodidae; genus Trachelipus; species Trachelipus rathkii. The sequence goes on from JABUQX010042933.1 coordinate 36,132, forward strand.
TTATAAATATAAAAATAAATTACGTTGGAGTAAGAAGTTATCTGATAACTAAGGTAGGGTTATAATAATTAGGTTACGTAGTTTATATAGATTTACTTATTTTTAATATTAGTTACAGATGTTAGTCACTTTTTTTATGCTTCATTTAATGTACACTAGTCTTTGTAAATTTTATGAAATGTGCTCGAAACAGAGCAATCTGAACAGCATATCACGGATGGGAGTGGCAGAGTCCCCTGAAAATAAATGTTCATTAATATGCATTCAAAATATATGGATTTTGATAATATATAATAAATATATCAATCTAGATGTATCAGTAGTAAAAATAATGGCTATATAATAAATATATATAAATATATAATATATTATAATAGTATATAGTATTTATAGTAAGAAGAATATAGAATATACCTAAGATGAAAAGAACCCTCCCCATCACCTATCCCTACACTTCCACACACTCCATATATACTCATTAATGTATGCTATAGAGCCACACTATATATATATACTATTATATGACTGAGTTCAACAGTCACATAAAACATCACACCTATATTTAGAATCTTCACAACACTGTGCAAACCCTCACCCACTATGATGATATATATATATTCATTCATTATATCAGGGTACTATACCCTCATATGGGCCTAATGCCCTAATACTACTCGCTAACACCCCCCTACTTATATAAACACTATTACCATATTTAACTTTACCTATTATGCACTATACATTCTATTCTTACTCATATCTTTAGCTAAATATCAACATTCACTATTTCTTTACAGACATTATCATTTTAACTGACTTTACACAATTCACCTTATATCTTAGGTATCTCCACTATATACTGGTCGATTCCCAACACCAACTTACTACTCGTATTAAATTTGCTAACCCACTACTCGAGGTCTGATAATATTACCACCAAATCACACTAACTAACCTCTATATAACAGTTTAGCACCCACCTGGTCCGATTACCCTAACTAACATCTAACCATCACTATACAATTTAGCCCAACATGCCGT